>JABUQX010037769.1:7500-21922 GCA_015478945.1 Trachelipus rathkii
AATAAAATATATATGAAAGTGATACTTATACTTTTTCACAAATATTTCATGCTTTATTATAGACCTTCTCATTTTACATTGTGTATATTTATAAATAATTATAATATTTATATATATATATATATTAATATTATATTTAATTGATCTCGAATTTGACTGATAGATTTTAATCATAGTTTTGAAGGTAAATTATAACAAGAGAAATAAGTAATATATCCCGTTTATTTTTTTGGAATTTAATATACTTAATATATATATAAAAATAATAACATTTATATTATTTTTGATTCAGTATAATAATTATAAGTTAATATTAACATATTATATATATAATTAATTATTTATATATAATATTATATATATTAAGTGTAGAACTCATTTATGAGGATTAATTCATAACCTTCTAATTGAGTACTGAGGACCCCTGGAGGAGTTTCTCCAGCTTGAAAAAAGAAGATAAAATCACAGAGAAGTTATATAATGAAGTAGGAATGATGTAGGATAGGTTAAATAAGTAAAAGTAGTGAATAAAGAAAATGAATTATACCTCTATGAAGAATTATAATTGAGGGATTGAAATTGTTGGTACCCTATTATATTAATATATATAATATATATATTATAGCCTAGGTGTATGGAGTTGAGTAGTGGGCTAGTGATGTGTACAACAATTTTAACACCTCATGATAATTAATGTAGTCTACTTATACTTCACTATTATTCTTCAAAATGATCACTCTAGTTAAAAGGGTAGAAAAGAGACATATTCTATTGTATAAATTACTTTTAGAGGAATACTGAGTGATCGATTATAAGGGGTTAAAAAAGAGAGTAATTAGAAAAGAAGCGAAATTCTTGCAGAATAATAACTGAGTATTAAGTAACGAGAGTTGGAAAAGGTGATCGCAGTTGTTATTGTGGTGATTGATTTGGAGTTTCTAATGATTGTGGGTTTAGAGAGGTAGGTGATTAGAGATCAAATAAATATATTTAGAGAAAAAAAAAAAAAGATAAAAAATATGAGCACTTGATTGTGTTGTGTGGAGGAGCTGAGATGGGAGTAAGCTCGATGCGGCGGGGGACATAAGTATATATTATATACAAAATGAGGTAATTTTGATAGTCAGAATAACGTAATTTTGACTTTAATCTGTGTTGTGTTATATATATAGTATATCAATATCTACATGGTTGATTCAATAGATGTAGTAGTTAAGAGGTCGTAGTAGCATATGATTTTTTTACTATTTTGTATTTTCAAAAGTGATGTATTGCTTTTTATGAGAAAAATACTCCTGTTGTCTATTATTATAGTTTTAAATAAGATAAACTATTCCGCTCATGGCTGAGACTGGCTAATTTTGAATAAACATTATTTATATTTTTTAAAAATCATATTTGTTTTTTTAAATACTACCGAAATGTTATGGCGTATATGTATGTCAATATTTTTTAATTAAAGATAATTAGTAGTATATTTTTATATTGACCTAGGCTAGTAAAGCACAGTACCGTGTTACTAATTATTAGCTTCGTATATTTTGTTAATGGGTTTACAATGATGTCGTCAAACTGATAAAGAGTGCTCCAGATAGCGGGCCTACTACAGGGAAACCATACAGGTGGATGTTCTCACATTACCCCGTGTGGCTGTGTATAGGGCGGAATGACATATGCTCTCCATCTATGTACTTATCTCTTTTTAACTATGAAGGTCCTCAAGTCTTGGATGTGGCTTCAAATTGACAGTTTGTAGATAATTGTCCGAGAGCAGTCCTGTACCTAAAGTGAGAGGTGGGAAATATATGTAGCATAATCGCGAGTTTAGTTCCTTCAGGAAGATTTCGATGAATGACAGAAATACGCCAAAGGAGAGATAAATATAGATGTTAGTATTAATCATAATAATATCACATTTGGGATGTATCTTTGTATTAAAATAAAATCAATAATAAATAATTAATTAACTTAATAACGTATGAGGTCTATTTAATTAATTGACAAACCTATCTATTTAAAATTCTATTAAAATTAGATTAAAAATAAAATACATAAGAATCCAAAAGATAAGAACGGTCTTTAGATAGATAGGTAGTTTTTAGATAAGATATATGGTAATATATTTTCCAAAAAAAATTCAGTGATATATTTACGAAAAGATGAATAAAGCGTTAAAATGATATAATTTATTCTATAGTAAGTATACATTCAAAAACAAGCAATATGCTTGCAGACTGATATTTTAATCTTATACTCTTATTTTATTAAGTTTTTCTTGTAGTATTCGTATTTTATTTTTTTTTTACACTTGTCCATCGATCATCTAATGACAATATATTTTTGGTGAGTTAAGTAAGTTATGACTCATACTTGCTAATTTATATATGAATTAGTGTACACTTTCTTGTGATAAAGCTTGTCATAATGTATGTTACACTAAAAAATTCTGTTTTCAATATTGTTAGTCTCAAGTAAATAATAGCGTCAGTTTCAGTTCTAGATTATATAGCGTGACTACGTGTATGGCTCGTTCGCACTTTACACAATGCCTGATATTAAAAAACACTATCATGAAAATTTTTACTTATTCTGTTATAGTACTCGGTAGTTATTTTTTTAATTCGATGTGTTTAAAAAAAATGCGAAAAGAAGTTTTTTTTTTATAAATTATAAAATAATAGTTTATAGAAGGGAATAATCTTTATTTTCTCTAAAATAATAATTCGGATAAATTTCCAAAGCATTTTTTTACAATTACTTACACATACCTATATAGCCTATAAATATATATATATTATAAATTATATATTATAATATATATATAATAATATATATATATTAATATATAATATATTTATATATATATAATAATTATATATATATTAATTATATATTTATAATATATATATTATATATATATATAAATAATAAATATATATATTAATATATATATAAATATATATATATAATATATTAATATTATATATATATATTTTATATATATATATAATATATATATATATATATATTATATATATATATATTTGATGAGTCTCTCCAGTCCTGTTTAAGATGAAGGGACTTGATACAGAATCTTCTTCAAATTTTGAATACGACTTTTTTTTTTCACGGATAATAATAATAATAATAATAATAATAATAATAATAATAATAATAATAATAATAATAATAATAATAATAATAATAATAATAATAATAATAATATTAATAATTAAAAATAATAATAATAATAATAATAATATAATAATTAATAATAATAATAATAATAGTTCAAAATTCAAAAATTGAATTATTTTTTATTCAGAGTAGAGAAACTACGATTTAATCATTTAATAACATAGATAAACACAGTTTAATATTATATAGTTCAATATTTATGCATTTTCAATATACCAATAAACTATATAAATCAGAAGGCAATTTCCCTACTATCTGAAATGGGGGTACTAATTGCAACAAAGTATTGTGTCCATTTGAGCCCCGAATTTAATACGTGCTTTTATTATATTTCATAATTGTTACTAACAAAAAAAAATATTTTAACACACATAAGTAATTTTATTCTTTCTATTAGTAATAATAATGTAATAAAGGTAATAAGGTAATGATAATAAATAAAAACATAATATATAATAATATAATAATAATAATAATTCTAAATAATAATAATAATAATAATAATAATAATAATAATAATAATAATAATAATAATAATAATAATAATAATAATAATAATAATAATAATAATAATAATAATAATAATAAGTGGTAATATGATTTTCTTAAACAATCAGTTCTTAAAATTTGCAAATTTGAAACTGAATTCACACTGATGGTGGCCTGAAGAGATTCTCAGAGAGAGTTGAATGTGGGAAAAATCTAAATATTTTGTTTTGAAAAGAGACTCCTTAAGCTCAGCGTCCTCAATTCAGACTTATTAAAAAATTCGTACTAGAGCATTTAATTAAATCAATCTAGGGCTAACATGAGTGGCTCAAGCTTGTCACATAATTGTGTGTGTGTGTTTGTGTGTGTGTAGGTGTGTGTGTGTTTGTGTGTGTGTGTGTGTAGGTGTGTGTGTGTGTGTGTGTGTTGTGTGTGTGTGTGTGTGTGTGTGTGTGTAGGTGTGTGTGTGTGAATCCGTCTTTATGGATGTAAAAGAAGAAGAATGAAATGGAAATTATTTATCGAAAAGTGAACGAAATTGTTGGGGAAAGCTTTGAATTTTGACCACTATTTTTGGTGTAAATACAAAGATCTTAGTTAAATTTAAATGTCCAGATAAGAGAATTAATAAAAATTATCGATCTAAGGATTTGGAGGAACTAAAAATTTCGGCTTAGCTTCATCATAATTTATAAATATTAAAGTTAAATAATAATTTAATAGCAAAACGAAATCGACTTTCTGATCTAAATTGAGATTTCGAAAGATTTATATTTTCCTTATTGCAATAATTTAGTTTTAATCATTTAGAGAAGAAGAAGAAGAAAAAAAAAATTGCTTTAACCTATTAATCTCATGTCTCCTTTGTGCTTCTCTGATCACCTCATCTCTGCATTCTATCATCGACAATGAAAAGTTTTGAGTATTTTGATACTGTTAACTGGTCGAACTTTCATTTGAAATCCCCAAGTTGTATTCTTTCTCTTTTCAATTATTTGACCACAGACTAAGCCGCTATTCTCATTCTATCATGAACTTTACATTTCCTTACTTTAATTTTCCTACCTCCTTTGACTTATATACTATTCAAACGCTGTGTATATCGTGACACGTCTGCCTTTAATCTAGATCTGAATATGGTTTTCCCAACTATTGTTGGCTTCTTGTTAGTATTTTGGCATTTCTCCACCAGAAGTGACATTTAAAAGATAAAAAATAAATGTCAAGCAGCTTAATAAACCTTAAAAAATCGTCATTAAACTTGTCTATTTTTTTTACAAGCACATAGATAAGTCCTTATGTATTTATATAAGTTATATTTGTCATTAATATGAAATTTTAATATATAATATAATATTATTTCCTACTGTTTATTCATCATTAAATATACTTTTTAACAATATACTCTCAGTATTATTTATCCTATAAACTTTGAATAGATTAAAAGTAATATATTATTTATTGTCAACATTTAAGAGTATATATATGCCTATTTATATTACGATATATATCTATATATATTATTATTATATATATTAATATATTATAGATATATATTTATATTAAAATATATATATATTAATATATAATATATATATTATTTTAATATTATATATATATATTTAATTATATAATTTAAATTATATTATAATATTATAAATATATTATATATTATATATTATATATATATTATTTATTAAATATATTATTATTATATATATAAGTATATATACAACATAAGAAAGGAGATGAATGGACCTCTGAACAGTAACACAGATTGGAGAAGGGGAAGTAGTTAATTATTATAGTTATGATAATTTAACAGTGTAGTAGTAAATACGCTTATATCAACTATAATGTTAAATTAAAGAATGAACTATGGGGGATAATTAATTTTTGTCAGACTATTTATTATTGGTAATATTTTTATTATAAATAATTAGTAACATATCTTATTGAGTAACTATTTTATAAGCTTTCGATAACTTTTAATATTAACATACTCTCCTTTAATATGACCCAACTTTTTAACCCAAATATTTAAATCTATTAGTTTAATTTTTCATTTACTAACATTTAAATATATATTTCGAAATACTCAGTTATTTTAAAAACCTGAATAATATTTTATATATAATATATTATGTTTCTTATTATACCTTATTTAATTGTAATGTAAAAATTGATTTATAGTGTATTATAAGGAATGTTTTTTTGAATAAACAAACATTTATAAATAAATAATTTTTTTTCTATATACTCTATCGAAATTAAATAATTTATGTTCTTATATATAATTGATATGAACTATATAAATAATAAGTGACCAAAAGAAATTACTAATTAGTTTTTTTAATTATATTTTTCACTATTTATTAATTTATTAATTTTAATTAGTAAATAATATATATAGATGTGAATTAATATATATTAATATTAATATTTTATATATATAGTATATATATATATTATATATATTTTATATTATTATATATTAATATATTAATAATATAATATATATAGTATATATATATTTCTTAAAATTATTAAGATGCATATAATTCTATCAATGAATGTTAAACCTTCTTGATATATACAAATGTTAAATAATATATATATATTATATATATATTATATATTATATTATATATTATATTATTAATTATTAAGGTGATTATGGAATTAAATCGGATATGGAATCGGATCGGAGGAATGGATACTGGTTTTTATTACTCAGGAATTATTATAGGAATGAAATCGGTATATATAATATATATTAATCGGCCGAAATCGTATCTGGTATCAAAAAATTGTACTTGTAATTTCTTTTATGACCGTTCTTTGGTTATTTATATTAAATACTGAAAATATTTGTATTATCGATTTATGATATTTTTACTAAGACATTAAATTCGAGTCTTGTTTCTGAGTATTGATTTTTAAATTTCGTTCTTCTTTCATTTTTATTGAATTATAAATTTAGAAACTGGATTTTAGAGCGGTATTACATTCATTTACGTATAGTAGCTATTTAGATATATTAGTTAGGTATATTTTCAGACTAAGTTATGGTTAATAGGCAGTAAACCACATTCTTTATTCAATGTTTCGTGTAGTCATGTTATGTAATTAATATGTTTTCATTACAATATTTATATAATTAAATTATTAACTCGATATATATAGGAACTATTCGTAAGTGAGCAGTGATATATTTTCCTTGTAGGCTTGTAATAATTGGAGCATTAAATATTAAATGCTATCATATTACGATTGTTTCAACTATTTCAACACGTTATATACTAGCTTATCTAATATATAATGTTTTAGTCTTCAAATATGTTTTAATGGAATTGAATTCTATATTCTAGCTAATAAAATTATTTTACATGTTTAATATTAGTAATGTAGAATAAACGCACCTATATTACTGGCTGGAGGAGTTATATTTCAATAAAACACATCTATCTGATCTAGATGTCGCTAATTTTTACAGATATATTTAGTTATCTCTTAATTGATTATAGTCTATATATATTTGAATTTTTAGAAACGTGAAAAATTAATATATATCCATATATTGCATAAACAATTGCTGTTAAGGTTACTATTATTTTAAATCAACTCGCATATAGTATATATATTCTATTGCCGAAAAGATAAATGAAATAATTAAAAAAGATAACTAGATTATATAATTTGTCACAACATGCACTAGATTTTACAATAATCAGTTAGTGGATATGATACAATTTAAACTCCAGGATAGCTAAAATTTAGTAACAGTATAGAAAATGCATGAATCATTCTGTTTACGAGAGGCAGAAAGATAGATTGTGGAACGAAAGAGGACGGAGAGTATGCACTTTTCATGATTCAGCGGAGAGTAGAATGACGATAGGAGAGAGAGGACGGAGAGACGCACGAAGTCGAGAGACACCTTGAATTAGAAAATCAACGGAATCAGTTCTGAAGAATAGTATGCTAAAAGCTATATGTGTAAAAAATTTCTGATTGACTTTTGTACAAATTTTATTGAGTAACCACAACCTTAGATGATAAAGGGCTTATCATGGCATTTAATATTCACTTAATATGAATAAGTTGGTTTATTGTGTTTATTTTTTTGGTTCAAATAATTATGAATATTAATAATTTAAACTATTATTTATGTGTATTAATTGGAGACTTTAGTGGATCTGTATCATTGTATCATAGCAATTAGTGTGATATAATATTTCATGTAAAATATTATTATGTTGAAATTAGCTACTTTACTGTGATTTAAAGTTTGTAGAAAGTTACAAGTTTAGTTTACAAACCAGAGTATGCTTTAAAACATTTTTTATTTTCATATATTTAATATTATATATTGATAATAATTATATATAATTAAGTGATTCTTATTAAGAACGGAATGTAGAAGATTATTATTTGTTTTTGTCTAAAATTATTGAAGCTAAGTTATTTAATGAACTAAATGCCCCTTCATTTACTTCTGTCAGCAAATTTCCAGTAAGATCGATGTCCTTCAAAAGACGAACTTTACTCAGGGAATAGGGAGCAATTAATATAATTTACGATTGACATATAGTTTTACTTCAGTTTTGAAGCTGTTTTCGGAATTTAAGGAGAAAAGGACTTTACAAAGAAGAAACTCATTCCTAAGGAAGAAAGAACACATATATGAAAAAAAAAATTGAAGATGTTATAAGAGTAGAAATCAGCCAATTAAAATATGAAACTTATTAAATTCAGAAAGTCCCTTAATGGTGGTCATCGCACAAAGTTATTTTTCAGCATTTGATCTTGCTAGAAAATATTTAAGCTCGCCCTCTTTCCGTGGAAGGTGAAAGACTCTTCAGAATTGGAGGATCAATTTATTTCTAAAAAAAACGATGCACGCAGGAACGGGAGAAATGTTAATGTTTTTGACCTACAATTTAATCATGCTTTGACTACAAATAATTAATGATAATTTTTGCTTCAAGATTTATTTTAGTAAATTAAAGAAGGAATTTTTTTTTTAAACAAAAAATTACAAAATGTTCATTTATTGTAGATTTTTAATATTGCATATATTTAAAGGTAAATAAAAACGTAATTTCCTAGAAATATATTTGCAAAGGTAAAATAAGAGAATCTATAACATTAATTTATAAGGTTTTTTAAAAATCTAAAATTAGTTGATTTAGCAAAATTAGGCATATATATATATTATATATATTATATATATTATTTATATTATATATATATTATATATTATTATATAATATATATATATTATATATTTAGTATATAATATATATATATATATCTAAAGAATTGGAATAGAATCGGAATCTGGAATCGGAATCGGGAATCGGCACTTTTGACTGGTATCGGAATCGGAATCGCTGGAAATTTGGAATCGTTCCATCACTAATATATATACATATATTATTAGTTTATATATATATATATATATATTATATATTATATTATATATATATATATATATATATATATATATATATATATATTTAATATTATATATTATTATTTATATATATATATATATATATATATATATATATGCTATGGGAAGTTTGAATTAAGTAAGGAAATGAAAGAAGAAGATTCTATGTGTCGTTGTAAAGAGTCACTATAGATTAGTTCCAGTATGCATTGCTGACGCAGATGATGGCGCAGAACTAGGATAGGTAAAGGTTTACGTTAATAATATAATATTAGTGACCTATATGGGCTATACTGTATACCTATTTTATGATTTACAATGAATTATACCAGGTTATTACTAGTAACTCTAAAGGGTAACGAGATGTTCAAAATTGGGAATTATTGATCCCACGGAAATTATTTTATTTATTATAAAGCTATATGAAAAGATTAAACTATTCTTTTTATTATTCATTAAACAAAAATGTAATTTTGTTGTCTCCGCGTTATTATAAATTATTAGAGTTCTGTATCTTTTAAGTTTGTTTTACGGTTATACGAACTTCCTATCGTTGTAAATAGATTGTAATATTGGGTTTTATTGAACGAAATTGTTTTTTTTGATAACATTTTGTTTTTTTTTTGAAAACATTTTGTTTTTGTATTTAGAGCACTTTTTTTTTTCTACAAGTTGTTAAATTTTTAATAAAAACATGTTTTTTATCGACCCTAAAGCAATAAAGCAGTAGCGCAAACAGCCAGAGGGTGCCCCTCCCCCTCAAGCTATGCTGTATTGTTTTGTTGCTTTACTGCTTTGCATCATATTTGAACATGTATTCTGCATAAACACAACATAATAATAAGTTCTTTGTATAAACACAAAATAAAAATGTTCCTATGTATGAACATACCATAAAATTATTAAAAACATTTTGTTTTTACTGTCATTCTTTTTAATTAAAAATATCAATTAATCAAAAGATCATCAGATCAAACACTAATCTACCACTTATATCACCCCTCTAATACCATGACGGTCCATTAATTAAGCGAATAAAGTCATGATTTAGTGATTAATTGGCAATTTTAATTCAAAAGAATGATGGTAAAAACATAAATTGTTTTTAATAATTTTATGTTATGTTTATACATAAAAACATTTTTTTTTGTATTTATACAAATAACTTTTTTATGTGTTGTTTATGCAAAATACATGTCCAAATATGATATATAGCAGTAAATCAGTAAAACAATATAGCATAGTCTGATGGGGAGGGGCCTCCAGGGGCTTTTTCCGCTACTGTTTTACTGCTTTGCTGCTTTACTGCTTTAGGATCGATAAAAAACATGTTTTTATTAAAAAAATTAACAACTTTTAGTAAAAACGTAAATTGTTTTTAACAAAATAAAATGTTTTTTTTTCAAAAACGAAATGTTTTTTCAAAAAACTTTAATAATGAAACATGAATTCTATAAAAATAAAATGTTTTCAAGAACTTTGTTAATGGAACACGTTTTTTTTCTAAAAATAATAATAAATTTTTTTGTGGGAATCCCTTATGGGGTCTCTCGGTTACCCTTGAAAGTTCTGAAACTGTGTTATTCATGTTCAATGGTATCGATAATCCATATAAGAACACACAAATATTAATGTAAATATAATTAAAAAAAAAGGAAACTTATTATAAACTTTACATAAATAGTTCCGCACATATCTGCACCAATTTCTTCGCACAGAACAGCCGTTAGCACAGACCTTAAGTAAACAAGCTCCAGCAAGCGACGTGAGAAGAAAATCAAAAGCACAGCCACAAAAACAGAACTATGCTCTAAGCAAGAGCAGTATATTAATAATAAATATACTATTTTATTTTAATTATATATATATATATAATATTATATATCTATTATTAATATATTAATATTATATATATTATAATATATATTATTAAGATATATATATATATATTTATTATATATATTATATATTAATCATGCTGCAACAAAAACTTTCAACAATAAATAAATGTTGAAAGAAATGATACATAACATACTCAAAATCGTGTCGATTAAATACTTGCATAAACAATAATATATAACTGGAAGCTTGGGCTTTATGACATAATATATATACACTCGTAAGAACGTAGACTGTCATAGAGTTGTACATATGATCGGCGTGAAGAAAGTCAGTGTCTCGTTTGAGCTAGGTGGTAGTGCGAGCGAGGTGTTATTGTTACGGCGGTTGACTTGCGCATATTTTCTTTGATTTCGTGTCAGAACATTTTGACGTGCTAAAACTTTCTGTGCAGTAGATTCAATGGGGGAAAAGCTTTCTACTGAAAGAGAACAAACATGTGTTTACACCTATTAAACAGGGAATCGGTCTGTTATTGATTGTGAGCAGAATTTAGGAATCTCATAGAAATAATAACGACATATATTATATCGTCATAAAACAACAGCATGCTGAGGATTGCAAAACAGGTACTAGTACGCAGAGTAGAAAAGGAATGGGCAGCTAGAGAACTTAAAGAACTGTAATTTTTCTAAGCCGTGAAGCCATATTTAGACCCTTTCTTTTAATTCATCTGCTTTCCATCAAAAAAGTCACCACTCCTCCAGAACGGTCGCCTTTTATAGGACCTGGTGGCAATCCTCTAGAGCCGTGTTTTCTAAGGTTGATAAATTGTATTATTTTGGGGATTCTAAATCTGCTGCTTCATAATAACAGACCATTCCTGCTCTAAAAGGGTTCAGGAATGGCTTTTCTATTTCTCTGTCATAGAATTAAGCACTTTTTTTCATTTCCACCACTTTGTCTCTACTTGCAGCACAGACGTTTTAGGCAGAAATGTCAACACGAAATCAAGAAATGGGCAGCCAGAGCGGTGCCGTACATACTACCTTACGAGCTCAAACGAGACCTGGACTTTCTCTCTGCGATCATATGAGCTCACGACAGTCATCTACGGGTGTCATAAGCCCGGCCCCTTTTTTATTGGTTTGATGGCAAGTATAATCGTGACAGCGATTTTTGTGTATAGATTTCTGTTGCCATTATTCATTGTCACTTTTTTTGTTGCCGGCATTGTATTCTAAATAATATGCATGGAATGAAATTGATCACCTCTTTAAGATTATAAACTTGGTTCATACATTATTTTACATACCAAACTAGGATATAATTTTTATGAAGAACAGATTTAGCTACAATTGCGTCGTCATCTGAATTTAGATCTGAGAACCATCTTCAGCCGCTGCAGTATTGGTGTTCTGCGATTTTCCTGAAATATCTTTGTTTAAATGTTAGTCAAAAGACACTGATCACATTGATGAGGAGTAACAAAAAAGTGATGTTGACGAAAAATAGCTAATTCTTCAAACATACTCAGAAGTTCTCATTATCATTAATTTCAAAATGCTGGTATTTTATAACATATAATTTAGTAAAAATACAGTGCAAAGTAATTATAACCACGCGCGAGCGAGCGTGACGTCACTTGTGCCGTTATTCAATCTTGCCACTCTACTATATATAATATATATATATATTATATATATATAATATATATATATATATATTATATATATATATTTATATATATATATATATATATAATATATATATATTATATATTTATTTAAATATAACAAAATTTATTGTCTAACTCAAAAATCGAATTTTAGCTCATTGACCAATATTTCAATTTTGAACTTTCAAAAAATAGGTATTTTTCGCCCAACAAACTTTTATGAACATAATAGTTTATTGATTGTAATATATCATCACAGCATTTTCAATAAATTTATTATTTCATGATGTTGGCCGACTTTAGGGTTTTAAAGCACGACTGCTAACAACTATGTGTGACGCACCAAATCCTATTTTGAATTCTATCCCATTTCTCAAATCTTTAATTTTTAGGATGAAGTCTTCTCATTGGCACCAGGCACCAGTGATTATATTATAATGAGTCTTTGACATTTGCAACTTTTTCCTCAGCTTAATAGAGATAAAGAATATTAATTCTCTTCCATTCTATACATATGTATAACATTGTTGCACACATTCTTGTATGTGATAACATACACAATCACTCAAGGTCGAATCGATCCACAGATCAGTTTGATGATTTCGGCTTCCAATGAGAGTTTGAAACCTGAACATCTAATGTTTCAAAATCTGGTTATGACCTGAATATCTTTATTCAAGCATGTTAGCTTAAAAAATAGAGAAAGAAAAAGATATTACAATAGTTGAAGTAGAAATTTACAATATGAAATTTATTTTTAATTGTTTAATATCTATTACTGTAAAATATATCAATTTCCTTTACGTTACTTAAATCAAATGCCAAATTTTAAAACCTGAAATAGAAAAACTTTATTATTTTATTTAAACAATTTTTTTGGCATGTTTATGTTTCCCCCTATTTTATAAATCTCATCATATTTATCCTCTTTTTCTATTTTAATATCAATCAAGTTAAAATAAATCTACGTTTCTAAAATTTTAAATAGTTCCTTACAGTTCTTTTCGTTAACCAATATTTTATAAATATTTATCTCACGAAAATTGCCAGTATATTTTTCGGCTAAATTCCCCCCATTAAATTGCTTCTATTTAGGGAGCACTAACTTTGCCTGATATATTTTTCTGCTAAATTCAACTCATAGAATTTCTTCTATTAAGTGTCCATAAGCTTTGGCTCAAGATATTTTATATGAGAGCGCTTAAGGTTTGGCTATGAGTGTGTCACTTATCTATATATATATCATATATTATAATATATATATATTATATATATTATATATAATATATATACTATATATAATTATATATATAAGTACAATATATTATCACCAATTTTCGAGTTATCAAATAAAATCAAATCAAATCATATATATATAATATATATATATATTATATATAGTATATATATATATATATATATATATATATATATATATATATATATATATATATATATATATATATATTATTTATATATATTTATATATATATATATTAAAATATATTTACTATATTAATTTATAATTTTAATATATATTATTGTATATATATATTATATATATATATATATATATTATATATATATATATATATATATTTATATAATATATATATATTATTATATATATATTATATAAATATATATTTATTATTTTTTTTTTTATATATATTTTTATATATATATTATAATTATATATAATATATATATTATATATTATATATATATATAATATATTATATCTATATAATATATATTTA
>JABUQX010037770.1:0-5000 GCA_015478945.1 Trachelipus rathkii
GAGGAATTATTACTCCTATTATACAGGCCTTTCTTTCGCCCTCTACGAAAATTCATATTCCTCTCTTTCAGGGCACTCCTTTTACTGAACTCATCTAAGCATTTTCTTCGGTCTCCCCAGCCTGCTGATTTCCAGCACACTAATCACTGATACATCCTCCCTTAATCAACCGACTAGTCATTGCCATGCCATTCCATTAGTGATTCAAATCCTTTCTCTTAAGGTCTATCGTTCTCTGTTTGAGTTTCTATCTTATTTTAGCGGGGTGTGGGCTATTGTCTTTCGGACAGCCGTGTAGTAGCAATGATCACTGTGATATGGATTGTCGTTGGCATTTCATTTTTGTCAGTTTATTATAAGGTTTCTCACATCGTTAACCATGGCCCCTAAGGGATTGTCGTTATCTGAGACATTATGATTTGTAGCCTTAGATGTCTGATACCTCTTATTCCTGAGTCGAGTGGAGTTTTTTGGTGACTATAGGGGCGTGTAGGTGTAACAGCATTGAGTAGACAACGACAGGCCGCGTATATGCAATATACCCTAGCGTCACTGTAAAGACTTAAGCCCCTTGTACACTCTCACTGCTAATCGATTTTTAATTGCAGTCTGGCCACCTCGCTGCCATTTTCTGTGGCACAACTTTCTACTACAAGCTGCATCATCCGTTCTCTTTTCATCCAAAATATATCCTAAATATTTAAACTCAGACACTTGTTCCAATTGTTCACCTTCCAACATAACTTCACACCGAGGACTGTCCTCACTCACAACCATATCCTTACTCTTACCAACGTTTACTTTGAAATCCATCCTTTTACACACCCTTCCAAATCCCCCTACCAATCCTCCCAAACTCTTCCTATTCGCCACACAAAACCAATCATCCGCAATATAATGTAGGGCACCCTCCAACTCTCTTCCATCTCCATCATTCTAACTTTTTCCCCTGCTACACCACCTCTAATTCTTTCATAACCCCATCCATATTCAAATTGAATAACCAAGGAGACATAACACATCCCTGCATCACTACACTTTTAACATTAAACCAACCACAACCAACCTTATTTATTTTTACACACGCTTCATTATCGTCATACATACTTTTGATTCCATTCCTGAACTTACTCCGCAACACCATATATCACTAAGCACGAAAGGTTAAGACTTTCCCTATTAAATCTTATCATACGCTGTTGCAAATCCATAAAAAACTTCAATTTGGGATTGTTGTTGTTCTTCTCTCTCATTTTCTCAATCTTTTGTTTCAATGTAAAGATTTGATCCACAAAACCTTTACCACTTGTAAACGCACTTTGTTCTTCACCAATCAGTCCCTCAGTCACTCGACGCACTCTTCCGACCAAAATACCAGCTTATATCTTCCCTATATCACTTAATAAACTAATTTCCCTATAATTCCTACATCTCCCCTTATCCCTCTTACCCTTATATAAGGGTACATATTATTGCTTTTCCTCCAATCCCTCGGAACTCTATTGCTCTCCAATAAACGCTTTGTTACAATGCACAACTTCCAAATCCACTCAATCACGCCTCCGTTTATGATCATTCCACCAGTAATTTTATCTATACCATTACCTCCTTATTACTAATGACCTCATTCCCAAAATACCTATTCCTTCTTGCACCATAAAACACACACACATTCACTATCACCTCTTCATTACTGACAATGTTATGCAGATTTTCGAAGTCCTAATTCACACTCTAATCACATCCTTCATCAGTTACAGTAAACCCAGTCCTATTTCATTATTCTAAGCAGATTCGCTCTTATTCTCATTCTTTAACCTTTGGCGCTTCCTTCCAGAAGAGCTTCCTATTCCCTTATAATTCCTCATTCACCTCCTTACATATTGCTCACTAACCTCTTTTTTTATTCTACGTATGCATCTTTTAGTATTCCTGTTTTCCTCCTTATATAATTTCAAGCATCTTTCTTTTGAGGTCTCAATCATTGGCTTTTAGTACATTTAACCACTCTTTTTTTTTACTTTTAACCGCTTACATCACCTCTTCATTACACCAATCACTGTTAACATTCTTACTTCCTACTTTAGCACATTCACAATCCACATATTTCTCTTGTACTAACAACCGCTTCATTTATTTGCTTCCAGATTTGTTCAAGTTCAACTTGTTCACACTCAAGAAGATTTATTTGCAGCTCTCTTAAAAACTTATCGCTTATGTACCTTGTTTCATCTTAACTGTCTCGCTCTAAATTATATCCACTTCCTTCCTTATCAACTTTCTTTCCATCCAAGCCCTCACTAACTTAATTTTGCATAAAATAACATAATTATCCGATAATACCATTAATATTTCTGTGCAATGACTACCTATACATATGGCTTTTGTGCAGTGATTACCAATTGGCCTATAATATATATATATACTATAGTTAATATATATATATATATATATATATATATATATTATATATATATATATATATATATATATAATATATAATATATATATATATATATATATATATATATATATATATAAAGGAATCTTCCATACCTGCATTACAAAACGTGTGGAGAGAAATGATGTATTATGACGAAGATGAATTACCACCAACCATGAATTCTGCATTACCACTTATTCTGCAAGGAAATACTGTTGGCATTTTCCAAAAGAGTTTAGTGGACACTCTCCCTTTTTTGGGTACAGCTACTTTTCCAGCCAATAAAGGAAAGAGCATTTCTTGGGCTATTTCCAAAGATTTCCCATTCAAGGATATCTTCAATTATCAGTAAGTATTTTAATCATCCTGTTAGAGTGGTGTGTTTTACATCCGCATCCGCAATAGAAATGGGAATTTTGTAATGAAGAAACTAGTTTGTTATCCGCAGTCTATGAAGCATCTGATATCCGGAATCTATGAAGATGTATTTTAATTAAGGGGAGGGTCCATTTTGAGTTTAAGGAGAGCCCATTTTAGCTCTTACCTTAAAATGAACATACAATTATTAATTTCCAGCCAATTGTTACGAAATTAAAAGCAAATCGCAGCTTTTTCTGTGCTCTAAAACGTCGATTTCGAGTGCTTTTATGTGTCTGTAGTAATTTCTTTTGTATTTTCATTTTTTGAAATATCAATTTTTTAGAAATATCGATTCGAAATCTGCAATGTTTTTTTCCGAAATGACTTAAAAATTGAACTATATATAGATGGGTCTATTACCCACGAAACGTAAAAATTAGAATTTTGATTTTTGACCCCAGATCTTAGCAATGGTCGGATTTCAAACCCTACTTTTTTTTTTTTTTTTTTTTTTTGAAAATGAAAAATTGCGATAATTCTTTTCTGGTAATGCGATTAGGATGAATATTAGGGCTTATGTAGTCGGGGGATATATATATATATATATATATATATATATATATATATATATAGTATATAGTATATATATATATATATATATATATATATATAATTATATATATATATATTATATATTTATTTTTTATTTTATATATATTTATTTTATTTTTTTTTTATTTTTATGCAGTAGTTTTGGATTTGTCCTTGAAATAAATATAAAAAAAAAAAAAAAAATTTATTGTATTATTATTATAGAAAAAAACTATCTAAATAAAAAAAATAAATGTATCTCGCCCGACTATATATACTCTGAAAATTTGATGTTAATCGGATAAGTAAGTAGGGAAAAAAATATATCAATATTTCCCTTTTTTTTTTTCTTTTCTTTTCTTTTCTAAAAAAAAGTTTTTTTTTGAAAAAGTGAAAAATTGATAGATTTTTTTTTCGTACTTATCCAAAATCAGCATCAATTTTTCAGGGCGTATAAAGTCGGGCAAGATATATCTTTTTTACTAAGATAATTTTTCTGAATACCCATTTTTTTTTTTTTTTTTATTATTTTCAAGGACAAAATCCAAAAACTAGTCATATATATATATATATATATATATATATATATATATATATATATATATATATATATATATATATATATATATATATATATATATATATAATATATATATATATATAATATATATATATATATATATATATATATATATTATAATTACAGCATCCAAAAATATATTGAAAGTGGGTGTTACAGCAAAGTAACAAAATCTCACATGGAGAAATTGAAAAAAGAAAGCGAGGAAAAGTTTCCAAAAACAAACGAGTCTACAACAACAATTGTGGGAATAGAAAACGTCCTCTTTGTATTTTACGTTCTTATTTTTGGAATGGTTTCATCTGTCATTCTCTTATTTATTGAAGTAATTTTAAGTGGAAAGAAAAGTACTATGAATATTTATGACACGGGAATTAAATCAAAGTTAATATTGATTAAAATTTAGTTTGAGAATATTGCTGAGTTTTGAGATATACGATGTCTGAATATTCCTTCAAATCAATTTAGGAAAGCAATCTATCTGTATGATATTATAATTTTAAATATATAGAATTAAAATTTAACGATATTATTTTCTTTCATTGTTCATTTTAATGATGTTCAGTAATGGGTAATTTAAACCCTGAGTATATTAGTGGTATACCATAATCTTTTATGCTAGATATTACCTTCCTTATTTTTACTTCTGGGTCACAAACTCTTAACTCCTTTCAACCAGGAGTATAACCTAGTCTTCCAACATCAGTGGAATTGCTTTTCCCCTTAAAACGAGCTAATAGGGCACGCTTAGATGTTGGTTACGAGGTTTTTCGGGCCTAGGTCTAAACCAAAATGGTAACAATTTTTTTTTCAATTTCAGCCAATTTTGACAAAATAAAAAATAAACTGGAGCTTTTCTGAAAACGTTTTCAGGCGTTTTTCTGTGTTTCTGTTCATTTGTTTTTTTTTTCTATATTTTTAAAAATTATGTTTTTAACATTTGTTACTATTTTTCTGAATGGCTTGTCGCAATAACTTGAAACTTGAAAAACACAAAGATCTGTCTATTACCAGAAACTTTTTTTT
>JABUQX010037770.1:10000-35000 GCA_015478945.1 Trachelipus rathkii
TTGTTTTTATTTTTTGTTTGGGTGTTTTTTCAAAAATAAAGGTACCCAAAGATAAACCGTGCAAAGGGATGGCAGGAGTCGGGTTTCTCGGCCTTTCGGGGGAACGACAGGGTAGGATAATTTCTCATCTCCGGGGAGGGTCTCCGGACCTCCGCTCTTTGGTATTTGGGGTGTCGCGGGGTTCGCTGCCGGCCCTCCCTAAGGGGTATCGGAAAACGTCCCCCTCTGTTCCTCCCCAGCCGGCTCGAGCCCCCTAAAAATATATATATATATATATATATATATATATATATTCATATATATATGAGCGATGACATATATAGTTAGGTTGGTTTACAATGACTAGTTAGTAATTATAGTAGGAGATCTAGCGTATATATTATATATAGTTATATATATTCTATAATATAACCGATATATATATATATATTAATATATTATATTACATTATATATATATTATATATATTATATATATATATATATATATATATATATATATATATGATATATATATATATTATATATTTTACATTTCTTTTTATAATTTTTATACGCTGATATTCCAAATATGTAATTGGTTTTCTGTAAGTGGCGTACTTTTCGAAATATTTCATTTTTGAAAAAATATTTAACATAAATGTGATTTTTAAAAAATTATTTAAAATATTTCGAACTTTTGAATAATGTCCGTTTCCACTGAAATTCATTGTTAGTATCATATAGTGGCAATATATTAAAAAAAAAAAAAAAAAAAAAAAAAAAATTATGTTTTGCCGAAAAAAAAAAAAGGACCTAAAGGACCCTTTTTTTTTTTAAAATTTCTTGGTGAGTTTTTTGAATTTTTTTTTTGTTTTATTTTAATTTTTTTCCTATCTATATGATACAACAATGAATTTTAGTGGTAACGGACATGATTAAAAAATATATAGGACCAGTTACGTTTTACAGATCCGTAGCTTTTAATTTTTTTTTTTTTTTAACTAAAGGAATACCCAAGGGGTAAACCGCAAAGATGAAGAGTCGGGGTCTCTCGGCCTTCCCGGGAACGACAGGGGAGGGTCGGTCCGGACCCCGCTCTTTTGGTATCTGGGTGGTCGGCGGGGGTTCCTCCGCGCCCTCCCCTACGGGGTATAGAAAACGTCCCCCCTTCTGTCCCCCGTCGGCTCGAGCCCCCTAATTTTTTATTTTTTTTACTTTTTTATTTTTTTTTTAATTTATTTTTGTACATTTTATGTAATAACTTTATAACACTGATTCCAAAATATGTAATTGGTTTTTTTTCTGTAGTTTTAAATAAATTTCCGAAAGATATTTCCATTTTTAAAAACAATATTTAACAAAAATGTGATTTTTAAAATTATTTAAAAATACTACGATCGAACTTTTGAATCATGTCCGTTACACTGAAATTCATTGTTAGTATCATATAGTGACAATATATTAAAAAAAAAAAAAAATTAAAAACTAACAACATTGGCTAAAACAGAAAAGGGCATATATATATATATATATAAATATTATATTATATATATATATATATATATTATATATATATATATAATATATATATATATATATATATATATATATATATATATATATATATTATATATATATATATATATGATATATATATATATATATATTATATATATATATATATATATATGTATATATATATTTAAATGTAATGTAAATATATATATTATAGTATTATATATATATATATATATATATATATATATATATTAAAACAGGGGTGACCAAGCTATCTCATCATGTGTCATTTTTTATTAATGCAACATGAACATATCCCACAATTTGCAAATATTACATAAAAAAAATATTATAAATGATTAAACAAGCAATGTAAAAATTTTAGAATTACACAAATAAAAATTTTCATAATTGTTACTACGAAAGTTTAAATTAAGTTATTTGAATAATGATTTAAGTGAGCTATCTGAAATTATATCAAATTAAACAGTAGTGTCACTTTAATTATAGTAAAGATGTTTATAATAATAGTTTATGGCTTATAATACATAGTTTATATATTCATAGTTTATGGTCATCTGTGGAAAATGTTAATATAAACTCTAAAATGTAACTAGGAAAAAGATGATAGCGATTACCTTGGTACTGGATAATATTTTACAGGCGGAAAAACCTAGATGTTCCTCATCAAATGAAGACCTACATTATATATAGATATCTCAAACTTGTTAAACTTATTTTACAGGAAATGAAAAAAAACAGAAAAAATTAACATGTATATTTTATATATTTTAAAAAAAAAAACTATAAATTTTTTTATCTTACTTAAAATTGCGCTGAAGAAAACAACATATAAATGGATAATGAATTTTTTGTCATTTTATAGATGATCCTGTAACACTTTTCACACATATACCACAGTTTGGCTATTCCTCGTTTCAAAAATGTATATTTCCTCCAAAATCAGGTAACATTTCTCACATTTACCTCTGAAAGATCTATCGAAATCTATGATTACTACAAAGTCATTCCTAACGGATACCTTCACCGGACTTTGATCGGAGTCTGGAAACTAGATCCATCTTTGATTGAGCGGAAGAATATTTTGATTTCCATTAACAGAAAATCATCGGAGACACATAATCGGTTTATGACGTCAGTCGATTTCTTTAACATTTGGAAATCAAGAAAAAACTTATCGGAAGTGACTTTGAAATGCGCAGCTGCACCAGTAAGTTTATTTTTTTTAATTTCACTTAGAAAAATAAATTATTAACTCTTGTTGATCATTTCCTCTTTATTTCTAATCAAAATTGTCAAAAAACATTCCAATGATTCAGAAATATCAATTCATAGTTGGCTTCCATGTTTGTATCGATTCGATGAAATTAAAGCAATTCAAAGTTTCCTCGACTTTGATAATATACCTTTTTCTTTGTTATAAATTAATTCATTCATTTTGCTTGTTTTTTTTTAATTAGATAGTTTTTTTTAAAAAAGATTTACTGTCGTTTCATTAATAATTATGAAATTGTAATTATCGTGTATGGGAAATTATTATTATTATTATTATTATTATTATTATTATTATTATTATTATTATTATTATTATTATTATTATTATTATTATTATTATTATTGATTATTATTATTATTATTATTACTTAATTATAATGATTATTATTATTATTATTATTATTATTATTATTATTATTATTATTATTATTATTATTATTATTATTATTATTATTATTATTATTATTATTATTATTATTATTATTAATAAAATTACTATTAAGTGCAATTACCATTAAAATACCTACTACTACCTCTGCAACTGATGATGTTAATTTCAGAGTAATATATACATGGACTATTATAAAACTTCCAATGGTACCTTGATCGTCAAAGGACCAATGATTGACCTAATGTTATACCTTCAAGGTGCTTTGGGATTTAAGTAAGTTTGTTTTGATTTAATTTATTTATTATTTATTATTATTATTTATTTATTTTGATTTAATTTATTTTTTTTAAATTTATTATTAATATTTAATTTATTAAAAATTTATTAAAATATGCTTCTGAATAAAAGTTTCTTACCTTATTTAATTTATTGTTAGAAATAAAAAAGAAAAAACGGCGATTTATTATAATATTTATTAGTAATATTTGATACTTAATATATTATATATTTAATATAACATTAAATATAATATTTGAGAGGTTTTCGAAATAATATTTTATCCAAATGTATAAAGTGTAGATTAAAATTGTAGTGAAAATTGTAGATTAAAAGTGTAGATTAGATTTGTTTAGTGCTTTAGTAACTTACAGTAGATTTATAGGATCAAGTAATTATAACTCCTTTAATTGTAATTTTTTAATCACAGGTATACAGTGCAGGAAACAAGAGACTTTTTCTATGGAACATATAATTCTTTAACAGATACATGGAATGGAGTAGTTGCTGATATAGTCACCAAAACAGTTGATATTGCCCTTGGAGATATTGATATGACTTACCGTAGATCTTCTATAATAGATTACCTGACTCCCTTAGATGATGTTCCGTAAGTACGCAAGTAATTTAACTATAAAATTGTTACAAGCAAATTGAACAATATATGGGAACACATATTTATAAATAAAATTATGACTGTAAAAAAAAGCTACAAGGAAACTACATCAAAATAAAGCATTTAAAACTATATAAAATGATCCCTATATAGTCCTTGCCATATTTTTTATTAATAAATATAAATTCAATTCAGCGTAGATTTTTTTGCAGTATTTTATTTATTTTTTTTTTTTTATGATGAACGGTTGATATTCGTTAAGTTAAGCCTAGACCGGTCTAGCCCTGAAGTTGCTCTATGCTACTGGTAGTAAAAACAAATAAAATAAAATATAATTAGCTTTACAATAATATAAATAATAGGACTTTTTAATCTTTATAAAGTAGTATACATGATACCAATTCTTTAATAATTTAAATAAAATAAATGTATCATTTGATAAAATATAAAAAATTATCAATTTATCATAATTTATGCTTTCAGAATGGTTCTTGTTTATAAAAAACCTCAAAGACATGACGAATCATCGTGGTCTCATTACATCAATGAATTTACTTCTCAAGTATGGTGTGTTGTAGTCCTTTCGTACATTGCCTGCCTTGTTTGTTTCAAAATCATAAACATGAAGAATTCTCAAGACGTGACACATAACAATAGTGATATTTTTCTTCTTGCAACGTCGTATTTTATTAACAGAGGTAAAATGGTTAAATTTTATAGTGTGCTTAACCAAATATCAAACCTGAACTTATTCCGGATAAATGTCAAAATTAAAGATCCACTTAATGAATTTCCATTCTATACAAAACGTTTCATAGTAAAAAGCTTTGATTGTCTGAACAAGAAAGAAAAATGATTTAATTATTGTTTTTTACCCAAAATTTCTTCAAGAATGGTTCTTCGTTTAATCTTATGTTTTGTGTCCAAGTTATTGACTTTGAAAATTGATACCATTTTTTTGCAGAGGGTTTAATTATTTCCAGAATTATGTAATGAAAAATTTAGGACTAAAAATGGTTGATAGATTTGTTGGATTATAGGGAAATAGGATGATTGGTATTGAAAAACTGAAAATAGGAAAATTTGAGTTAAAAGAGATAAAAAGAAAGAAAACAAAATGCTGACGGGAACGAAAAAGTTAAACGAGATTATTATATTGCGAGCCAAGATTAATCTCTTTTGGAAAAAATAAACTGAGGCTAATTTCATGTATTAATTGCTTTATTCATATAAATGTGGAAAGCAGATGAATTACATTTATCTGCTAATTATTTTGGTATTTAATATATATATATAATATAATATTATATGATATATATTATATATATATTATATATATATATATATATAATATAGATATATATCAATATATATATGATTATTTCAAATGGTCCATAAGCTGGCGTTTTGAAACCCTTACCCTTTGAGATCGGTACTACCAGAGAGTGTTATACCTCGAGACCACGAGTGGCTAAAAGGAAACCATCATTTTATTTTACTCTGAAAGCTTAGCTTCCAAGAAGAGCGATAAGGCGAATCCCTTGGACACACCAAACTCGACGGGCGCTCCCCGCCAAACAACATCGGTCAGGGCAACACTGCAGGTAATTTTCTAAAACGCGACATTATTAGATATTCAAGAATATTTGTGCAAATAAACGCAACAAGTATTTGTATATTTCAAATGGTCCTAAATGGGTTTGAACCTACTCTTGAAATGGTACTCCAGAGTGTTACCTGGAGACCACGATCTTTGAATATCTATTAATGTTCGGTTAAAAAATTACCCAGTGTTGCCCTGACCCGAGTGTGGCGGGGAGGCCGTCGGAGGTTAGGTGTCCAAGACCACGCCTCGCTCCTCTGGAGAAGCTAAGCTGTTAGAAGATAATATATGGGTTTCCCTTTTAGCCAATATTCGCTGCTCTCGAGTAACACTCTGAGCTACATCTCAAGGGTACAGGCCAAATCACTTAGACACATTTCGAAATATACTATATTAATATTGATTGGGCGTTTATTGCCACAAACATCTTTGCTTTTGCACTTATATAATATATATATAATATATATATATATTATATATAATATATAATATATATATAGTTATTTAATATAATAGAATTATATATATATATATATTATATATAGATATATTATAATATATATATTATATAGGATAATATATATTTATTATGAATATATATAAATATATAAGTGGTGATAAAAATATCTAATTATAATATAAATATAGCTCATAACTGATATTTCGACCAGACATCGCATTTATCTGTAACCCATGCATACAATCACTCAGACCCTACCTTGCTCTAACCTCCCGACAAATCGCTAACTAAGAGCCGACCCTTACTCCCATTTCTTGTTCATGTAATCAGGCATTTTATACTTCAGATAAAATTTTATTTTCCTTTCCTTTTTAATTTTTTTCTTTATCACGATGGCTTCAAAATCTTTTACCTCATAACCAAAAGTTCCTTTTTTGTATCAAATTAAATTTTTGTTCACTTCTGGATTAATAATTTATTCATAAACTCCATTATCATTTGAAACTAAAGTCCAAAATCCTCCCCCCCCCCTCTTTTCCCTTTTTTTTTCCCTATAAGAAAGCGCTTGTTCAATTCTAAAATTTATTCTGGAAGTCCTCGGTGTACAAGTATTTTCCTGATTATTTTTTTCCTTTGTCTCCGTACTGCTGATACTGGTAAGCTGAAATTTGTTTTTGTCGTTTTCATATAGAATTCATTTTCTCCACCATAGACAGAAACTTTTTACCCTTCCGCCAGTCCTATTCGTAATAATTATTTTTGCATTTTACAAATTCGTCCACAAAAAATATTTTTAAGTTTCACTCCGCGCGATTATCCTTTTTTTTTTTATTCTGAATTTTCAAGTTTTTATTTCCGGTTTGTTTTAATTTTTATGAAACACGAGATTCTGACTTTTATTCATGTCTTCTATGTGTTAACCCCAGCAGCATTTTTTTTCATAAACTCCTCCGAGTACTACCAAGCCTGCAACGTGATTAAATATTTCGCTTTCATAGTCTACTTACCTACGCACAGGGCAACGCATCCCCTCTCCACTGATTTCGACAGTTGGAATTTATATTTTCTTTCACTTGTGATCCTTACCTAAGTTCCATCTTTTCAAGGTAAAGTTTTTGGTAAATATTTTCCTTGTTTATTTTATAAAGATTAGATTTTATAATAATATTACGTCAATCTAAGACAATATTTTTAAGTTAATAATAGTGGAAGAGCTTACAATCCAATACTCAATAGTAGTTTTGATTGATAGGGAATGCATTCGTTCAGTGCTACTAAAATAAATATATGATATTATGCAACAAAAAAAAAAACTAGTTACATAATAATAATTAATAAATGCAGAATTTACTTCGCACAAGTTTCAATCAATAGTTTCTATATTAATAAGACTCTCATATTTTTATTAAACTTTTTCGCACTTTTTTCTTCCACTTCACCCCTTTAAAGAATATACGCCTAAATTCCTATTCCAAGATACGTTTCCGCATCGTTTTTTGTCATTTTTTTTAACGCTCTCCACCCTCGGATAAGAACATTACCCCTCGCTATTGGAAATTCAAAATCTTAAACATATATATAACATACACTCCCATCTACACTACACTTCAACTACCAGCTCATTCTCCACTCATATTAATGTTTTTGAATAATGAAAATAAATTTTTTAAGTTTATTGCTCCAATTTTTATTAATATTTCTGGTTTTTAAATTAATTCCTCAATAGGCTATTTGAAAAGAAAAGATTTTATTTTTTCATTTTTAAATTTAACTCTAAATGTCACTTTATTCAAAATTATATTCTCAGCCTTGAAAATTGTTTTCAGCAAGAATTTCTTCTTTCAATTAAAAGTTTATATAATCGCAAACTTAAAATTTGATATTTTAGTAAGAAATTTGGCTCAACGTCAGTCTGTCATAAATTTAACAATTTTTGTTACAAAATGTTAAAAGGTAGTTTTATATGACTGCCCACTTTGAAATTCATTTATTTATTTTTTTATATTTTTTTTAGGCACCTCGCGTGGTATTTAAGAGTGAAAATACTATTGAATTTTTGTTTGAAATTATTTACTTTGTACAATAAAGTGAAGCAGCAGATTAGCGACAGTTTTATTACATGGCCTAAACCTTGAAAATCGCCCACAAAAAGATAAGGGGCGAAAGTGGCGACCTTCCAGCCGATTCCTGTGCTTAAGTGTATCACTGTGTGAAAGTGATTCTAATTGGTGTAACTCGCAAGACGCGGCTCTCTCTCCTCCGCAGGTGCCAGAATCACTCCAATTTGAGGACTTATAAACTTACGGTACCACCGCATTTTTTTATCACTGTTTTTATTTTTTTCATAGAGTCGAAAAAATATTTTGTATTTTTCCCCCCATAATTTTCTTTATTATTTCCACTCAATTTATCTTATGTTTTTCTTTCCTCTTCATGTATCTTTTTTTCCTTTACAAATGAGGTCATTAGTTCAACCATTATTTTCGCTTCAGATTCGCGTTCGATTTTTTATTTATATTTTCTTTCACTTGTGATCCTTACCTAGTTCCATCTTTTCAAGGTAAAGTTTTTCGTGTGTGAAAATATTTCCTGATATATATATATTTTATAAAAAGTTCATAAGGAACCACTTAATATAATAAGAAAAAAAGTCAATAATAATTATAATAAGATGGAGAGAGGTATACCACAGAAATGATAAGAACAAAAAAAAATAGTAATAATAATAATAATAATGAGAATTTTCGCACTAGTTCCTGGACTTTGTTTGTATATTATAGTTTCATATTTTATTAAATTTTTGCACTTTTTTTTCTTCCACTTCACCTTTAAAGAATATTACGCTAAGTTCCTCCCGTTTTTATTTTATTTTTGTCATTTTTTTTTAAGCTCTCCACCCTCGGGATTAGAACATACCCCTCGCATTGGAATCAAATTTTAAACAAATAATATAACATACACTCCCATCTACACTACACTTCAACCACTAGAACATTATCAACTTACAATTTATTTTGAAAAATGGAAAATAAATAAAGTTTCTTGGCTCCAATTTTTTTATTATTTTGTTGTTACTAAACTCATTTTTAATTTTTCATCGGACCAAGAAAAGATTTTATTTTTCATTTTTAAAATTTAACTCTAAGTGTCATCTTTATAGATAAATCTGATTTAACTTTTATTTGTAATTTATGAATTTCTTCAATAAAATGCGTGGGTTTTTAACTTTTAAGAATTTATGTATTTTGTTGAGAAATTTTGTTCAACTTAAGAGTGTCATATATTTATAATTTTTGTTACCAAATGTTAAAAGGTAGTTTTTATATGACTGCTATTTTAAAAAACTTCATTTATTTATTTTTTTTTTTTGTTTTTTAGGCACCTCGCGTGGTAATTAAGAGTGAAAAATACTAGCCTACAAAATAACAATATTGAATATTTGTTTGAAAAATTTACTTTGTACAATTAAATGTGAAGCAGCAGAATAACGGACAGTTTTATTACATGGCCGTAAAACCTTGAATAATCGCCCGAGCGGAGGACAAAAAGATTAGGCGAAAGTGGCGGGACCTTGCCAGGATTCCTGTGCTTAAGTGTATCACTGTGTGAAAGTGATTCTAATTGGTGTAACTCGCAAGACGCAGCTCTCTCTCCGCCGCAGGTGCCAGAATTCACTACGCTTTGAGGATTTATATACTTACGGTACCACATTGTTTTTTTCGCTGTTTTATTTTTTTTGATATATCAGAATTTGAAATATTGTTTATTATTTTTCCCCACTCTCACAGTTTTCTATAGAATTTTAAAGTCACTTTCAATTTGAAGGAGCTATATCATATTTAATGTTTTTCTTCTCTTCATGATATAATTCAAGTCACTATTTTAAAAAACAAATGCTCCGCAAACAAAATTGTTTCTATAGAATATATTAAATATTAAATGATGAGAGAAAATATTTACAAACTTCATTCCTTTGACCGCGCAAGGGTCAATAATGTGCCAAATTGGAGACATTACCGGGATGCCGGATTTTCCTTTACTCATTTTTCTTCTCAAAGTCATCCATCAAGATAGTATATTCCCAATGTGTTGTTCGCTGGAGTACTTACATTACAGGATGAGGAGAGATTGTGCTGGAGAGAGACAGTTGTGGACTGGTCCTGCCCTCTTGAAACAGAAAATTTTCTGACTTCCCAGTGTGATTTATATTGCGAAAATGCTCCCGTGATTGCAAATTGACTTCTTGTGGCGCTCTCCAATTATCCTGTGGATGACTTTGAGAAGAAAAATGAGTAAAGGAAAATCCGGCATCCCGGTAATGTCTCCAATTTGGCACATTATGACCCTTGCGTGGTCAAAGAAATGAAGTTTGTAAATATTTTCTCTCATCATTTAATATTTAATATATTCTATAGAAACAATTTTGTTTGCGGAGCATTTGTTTTTTAAAATAGTGACTTGAATTATATCATGAAGAGAAGAAAAACATTAAATATGATATAGCTCCTTCAAATTGAAAGTGACTTTAAAATTCTATAGAAAACTGTGAGAGTGGGGAAAAATAATATTTCAAATTTCGACTCTATGAAAAAAAAGTAAAAACAGTGATAAAAAAAATGCGGTGGTACCGTAAGTTTATAAGTCCTCAAATTGGAGTGATTCTGGCACCTGCGGAGGAGAGAGAGCTGCGTCTTGCGAGTTACACCAATTAGAATCACTTTCACACAGTGATACACTTAAGCACAGGAATCCTGGCAAGGTCGCCACTTTCGCCCCTAATCTTTTTGTGGGCGATTTTCAAGGTTTAGGCCATGTAATAAAACTGTCGTTAATCTGCTGCTTCACTTTATTGTACAAGTAAATATTTTCAACCTCCAGACGGTAGTTTTTCCACTCTTAATTTACCACGCGAGGTGCCTAAAAACAAAAAAATTAAAAAATAAATAAATGAAAAGTTCAGTGGGCAGTCATATAAAACTACCTTTAACATTTGTAACAAAAATTATTAAATATATGACACTCTTAAGTTGAACAAAATTTCTCAACAAAATACAAATTTAAAGTTAAAAACTAGTGTCTTTTATTGAAGAAGAAATTCATAAATTACAAATAAAAGTTAAATCAGATTATCTATAAAGATGACACTTAGAGTTAAAATTTAAAAATGAAAAATAAAAATCTTTTCTTGGGTCCAATGAAAAATTAAAAATGAGGTTTAGTAACAACAAATAATAAAAAAAAATGGAAGCCAAGAAACTTTAAAAATTATTTTCATTTTCAAAAATAAATTGTAAGGTGAGAATGTTCTGGTGGTTGAAGTGTAGTGTAGATGGGAGTGTATGTTATATTATATGGTTTAAAAATTTTGATCCAATAGCGAGGCGTATTTCTAATCCCGAGGGTGGAGAGCTTAAAAAAATGACAAAAAATAAAAGATAAAAACGGGAGGAACTTAGCGTAATATTCTTTAAGGTGAGTGGAAGAAAAAAAAGTGGTTAGCAAAAATTTAATTAAAATATGAAACTATAATATACAAACAAAGTCCAAACTAGTGCGAAAATCTCATTATTATTATTATTATTACTATTTTTTTTTGTTCTATCATTCTTTATTTAGTAGCACTACCATCATTTATTATAATTATTATTTACTTTTTTTTCTTTATTATTATTAATGTGGTCCTTATGACTATAATTATAAGAAACTAAAAAAAACAGGAAATATTCACCAAAAACTTTACATTGAAAAGCATCCAAGAAAGATCACAAGTGAAAGAAAATATAAATAAAAAATCGAACGCGAATCTGAAGCGAAAATAATTTTGTTTGCGGAGCATTTGTTTTTCAAAATAGTGACTTGAATTATACATGAAGAGAGAAAAACATTAAAATGATATAGCCCTTCAATGAAAGTGAACTTTAAAATTCTATTAGAAAACTGTGGAGTGCGGGGAAAAATTAATATTTCAAATTTTCGACTCCTAGAAAAAAGTAAAACAGTGATAAAAAAATGTGGTACCGTAAGTTTATAAGTCCTCAAATTGGAGTGATTCTGGCACCTTAGGGAGGAGAGAGAGCCGCGTCTTGCGAGTTACACCAATTAGAATCACTTTCACACAGTGATACACTTAAGCACAGGAATCCTGGCAAGGTCGCCACTTTCGCCCCTTATCTTTTTGTGGGCGATTTTCAAGGTTTAGGCCATGTAATAAAACTGTCGCTAATTGCTGCTTCCACGTTTATTGCTACAAGTAAATATTTTCAAACAAAATTTTCAATAGTATTTTCACTCTTAATTACCAGCGAGGTGCCTAAAAACAAAAAAAATTAAAAAATAAATAATGAAGTTCAAAGTGGCAGCATAAAATATTATTTCATCACATTTGTAACAAAAATTATTAAATATATGACACTCTTAAGTTGAACAAAATTTCAACAAATACAAATTTAAAGTTAAAACTACTCCCTTTTATCAATAGGCCATCATAAAAATACAAAAACAACAAAACATCTTATCTATAGAGATTACACATAAGAAAAAGTAGAAAAATGCAAAATAAATATCTTCTCTTGTTTCAATGCAAAAGGCTTAAAATATGAGATTTACTAATAACAAAATTAATAAAAAATTGATATCAATTTAATAATTATTGTGCATTTTCAAAAAATAAAATTGTAAGATTGAGATGTTACATAGATAAGATTGAAAGTGAAGATGATAGTAATAGACGAAAAGATAGAATATGTAATAATATAAATATAATATGTATAATATATTGATCCAAATAAACAAGAAAGGTATGTATCTAAAATATCACACGAGGGTGGAGAGCATGTAAAAAAATGACAAAAATAAAATAAAAAAGGAGAAAAATGCAAAATAATGTTTTGGATGAATTCGACGAAAACAAAAGTGAAGGAAGATAATAAATAATATGATTCCTAATTAAAATACAAACAAAGTCCAGGAACTAGTGCGAAAATTTACTCATTATTTTTGATTATTATTATTTACTATTTTTTTTTCCTGTTCTTATCTTTTCTATGAAATGAACTGGCATGAATATGAATGATTTATATTATTATTTTTTTTTCTTTCATGTATTAATTATTTTATCCTCCCTGACGATAGTTTATAAAAAACTAATAAAAAAAAAACAGGAAAAAGAACAAAAACTTTACCTTTGAAAGCACGTGCCTTTAATTGGAAGAAAGGGTAGAAGAACAATGAAGATAAGGATTCGAACTCGAAATAGGTAACTAGATGGAAATAATTTATATTTTCTTTGGAGTTCTGGAGGGAGTTTATGAAAAAACGGATCGAATTCAAACAAGGAGTGAATTATCAATCAAATTCTGTTACATTTTGATCCATTAGAAAAATTAAACAAAGGAAATAAAACTTTGAAATCAGAATAAAAATAAAAAAGGGAAAATCGAGTGAAACTTAAATATTATTTTGTTCGAAGAATTTGAAAATCAAAATATTATTACGACCGAGGGTAAAAGTTTTCTTGTCATGTGGAAAAATGAATTTATAAAAACCAAACAAATTTAAGCTTACCAGAATCACAGACGGAGGACAAAGGAAAAAATATAATCCTTGTCGGTAGTACATCAGGATTCAGAATAAATTTTAAGATTGAACAAGCGCTTTCTTATAGGAAAAAAAGGGGAAAAGAGGGGGGAATGATTTGGACTTTAGTTTCAAATGATTATGGATGTTTATTGAATTTATATATTAATCAAATAAGTGCAAAATTTAATTTGATACAAAAAGGACTTTGGTTATGAGGTAAAAGATTTTGAAGCCATCGTGATAAAGAAAAAAACTCAAAGAAAGGAAAATAAAATTTTATCTGAAAAGATAAAATCGATAATGAACAAGAAAATGGATATATCAAATTGTTGTTCAAATAGACTTTTACAAGATAAATTCTTGAAATTATAATATATAATATATATATATATATATTTAATATAATATTTAATTATATAATATATATATTATATTATTATATGTTAATAAGCTTATATATATATATATATATATTATATAATATATTATGTATCTTAGTGATATTATATTATACTATAGATTAATATATATATATATATATATAATAGTAGGTATTTATATATATATATATATATATATATATATATATATATATATATACAAAGATGTTTGTGTGCAATAAACGCAACAATTATTTTGTATATTTCTAATGGTCCTAAGTGGATTTGAACCCTTACCCTTGAGGATGTTAAGCCAAAGAGTCTTACCTCGAGACCACGATTGGTTAAAAGGAAAAACCCATCCTTTTACCTCTGAAAGCTTAGCTTCCCAGAGGAGCGAGGAGCGTTGTCTTGGACACCTAACCTTCGACGGGGCCTCCCGCCAACACTCGGGTCAGGGGCAACACTGGGGAATTTTTAACGGACATTGTTAGATATTCAAAGATGTTTGTGCAATAAACAGGTAACACTCTGGCAGTTACGCATCTCAAGTGGTAAGGGTTCAAACATTAGACCATTTTGAAATTTAACAAAGTTCTTTAACAATGTCTAACGACTAAGAACTCTAATAATGCCGGTTTAAAAGATTTGACCAGTGTTTGCCCGACCCGAGTGTTGGCGGGGAGGCCCGTCGGAGGTTAGGTGTCCAAGACAAGCCTTCGCTCCCTCTTTGGGAAGCTAAGCTTTCAGAAGGTAAAATATGGGTTTCTTTTAACCACTCGTGTCTCGAGGTGTAACACTCTTGGTTAGTTCAATGTGAAGGGTAAGGGTTCATAACGAAGCAAGTTTGATATAAATAAAGTTTAGCGACGGCGGCGTTCTTTGAAATTATCACATCCCTTTATCTAAAAGAGCAAAGTTTTATGTGCCATAATTTCACTTTCCAAAAAAGAGTTTGTCCATCTTTTCGCTTAATTAATAAAGAAAAACGAAACTTTCTTAAAAGCAATTTAGACCATTATAAGCTACCTGCAGTTTATTTTTTTTCTTTAAGGACTAATATGAAAATAATGATTTTCCGTGCTGACTTTCTCGGTAACGTCAAAATTTGGACTAGTTTTGGGTGAGGGATACATCTTCCAGCCAGTTATACATTTCTTAAATCATCCATTATTTACCTATCCAACAATCTATCAAACCATTTTTAGTCCTAAATTTTCATTTACTAAATTCTGGAATATTAAACCTCTGCAAAAATGGTCATCAATTTTTCAATTTCATAACCTCTACAATATTTTCAAGATTTAATTAATAACCATTATTAAAGAACTTTTGGGGTAAAAAACTATAATAATCATTTCTTTCTTGTTGTTTTTCATGTTTTAACTATAAAACCTTTTTATAGAATGGAAATCATTAAGTGGATCTTTAATTTTGACATTTATCCTGATAAGTTCAGGTTTGATATTTGGTTAAGCACACTATAAAATTTAACCATTTTACCTCTGTTAATAAAATACGACGTTGCAAGAAGAAAAATATCACTATTGTTATGTGTCACGTCTTGATGATTCTTCATGTTAATGATTTTGAAACAAACAAGGCAGACAATGTAGGAAAGGACTACAACACACCATACTTGAGAAGTAAATTCATTGATGTAATGAGACCACGATGATTCGTCATGTCTTTGAGGTTTTTTATAAACAAGAACCATTCTGAAAGCATAAATTATGATAAATTGATAATTTTTTATATTTTATCAAATGATATTTATTTTATTTAAATTATTAAAGAATTGGTATCATGTATACTAATTTATAAAGATTAAAAAGTCCTATTATTTATATTATTGTAAAGCTAATTATATTTTATTTTATTTGTTTTTACTACCAGTAGCATACAGCAACTTCAGGGCTAGACCGGTCTAGGCTTAACTTAACGAATATCAACCGTTCATCATAAAAAAAAAAAAATAAATAAAATACTGCAAAAAAATCTACGCTGAATTGAATTTATATTTATTAATAAAAAATATGGCAAGGACTATATAGGGATCATTTTATATAGTTTTAAATGCTTTATTTTGATGTAGTTTCCTTGTAGCTTTTTTTTACAGTCATAATTTTATTTATAAATATGTGTTCCCATATATTGTTCAATTTGCTTGTAACAATTTTATAGTTAAATTACTTGCGTACTTACGGAACATCATCTAAGGGAGTCAGGTAATCTATTATAAAAGATCTACGGTAAGTCATGTCAATATCTCCAAGGGCAATATCAACTGTTTTGGTGACTATATCAGCAACTACTCCATTCCATGTATCTGTTAAAGAATTATATGTTCCATAGAAAAAGTCTCTTGTTTCCTGCACTGTATACCTGTGATTAAAAAATTACAATTAAAGGAGTTATAATTACTTGATCCTATAAATCTACTGTAAGTTACTAAAGCACTAAACAAATCTAATCTACACTTTTAATCTACAATTTTCACTACAATTTTAATCTACACTTTATACATTTGGATAAAATATTATTTCGAAAACCTCTCAAATATTATATTTAATGTTATATTAAATATATAATATATTAAGTATCAAATATTACTAATAAATATTATAATAAATCGCCGTTTTTTCTTTTTTATTTCTAACAATAAATTAAATAAGGTAAGAAACTTTTATTCAGAAGCATATTTTAATAAATTTTTAATAAATTAAATATTAATAATAAATTTAAAAAAAATAAATTAAATCAAAATAAATAAATAATAATAATAAATAATAAATAAATTAAATCAAAACAAACTTACTTAAATCCCAAAGCACCTTGAAGGTATAACATTAGGTCAATCATTGGTCCTCTGGCGATCAAGGTACCATTGGAAGTTTTATAATAGTCCATGTATATATTACTCTGAAATTAACATCATCAGTTGCAGCAGTAGTAGTAGGTATTTTAATGGTAACTGCACTTAATAGTAATTTTTATTAATACATAATATTATTAATAAATAATAATCATTATGAAATAATAATAATAATAATAATAATAATAATAATAATATAAATATATAATAATATCATAATAAATAATAATAATCATTATAAATAATTAATAGGGATCTCATTGCCCTTGTATGGAGTACTGTTCTCACATATGGTGTAAGGGATTCCGGTTCCTCTATTCTTTCAATTGGGGTCGGGGCCCATGTCTGAAAGAGTTATAAACTGTTCGTAATTACAATTTCCATAAGTAATTGACGACATGACAGTTACGCTGCATCTCTTTTGCTGTGATACTACTCTAATACAAAAAAAACAAGCAACACTGAATGAATTAATCTTAAAACCAAAGTATAAAAAAGGTATATTCAATCAAAGTCGAGGAAACTTTGAATTGTGCTTTTAATTTTCATCGAACTCAGATACTTACATGAGAGCCAACTTTATGAATTGATATTCTCGAATCTATTTCGAATGTTTTGGTTGACAATTTTAGATTTATGCAAATAAACACGCGAGAGAATGATCAACAAGAGAGCGACCCTCAATAATTTATTTTTCTAAGTGAAATTAAAAAAAATAAACTTACTGGTGCAGCTGCGCATTTCAAAGTCACTTCCGATAAGTTTTTTCTTGATTTCCAAATGTTAAAGAAATCGACTGACGTCATAAACCGATTATGTGTCTCCGATGATTTTCTGTTAATGGAAATCAAAATATTCTTCCGCTCAATCAAAGATGGATCTAGTTTCCAGACTCCGATCAAAGTCCGGTGAAGGTATCCGTTAGGAATGACTTTGTAGTAATCATAGATTTCGATAGATCTTTCAGAGGTAAATGTGAGAAATGTTGCCTGATTTTAGAGGAAATATACGTTTTTGAAATTAGGAATAGCCAAACTGTAGTATATGTGTGAAAAGTGTTACAGTATCATCTATAAGATGACAAAAAATTCATTATCCATTTATATGTTGTTTTCTTCAGCGCAATTTTAAGTAAGATAAAAAAATTTATAGTTTTTTTTTTTAAAATATATAAAATATACATGTTAATTTTTTCTGTTTTTTTTCATTTCCTGTAAAATAAGTTTAACAAGTTTGAGATATCTATATATAATGTAGGTCTTCATTTGATGAGGAACATCTAAGTTTTTCCGCCTGTAAAATATTATCCAGTACCAAGGTAATCGCTATAATCTTTTTCCTAGTTACATTTTAGAGTTTAAATTAACGTTTTCCACAGATGACCATAAACTATGAATATATAAACTATGTATTAAGCCATAAACTATTATTATAAACATCTTTACTATAATTAAAGTCACACTACTGTTTAATTTGATATAATTTCAGATAGCTCACTTAAATCATTATTCAAATAACTTAATTTAAACTTTCGTAGCAACAATTATGAAAATTTTTATTGTTTTCATGTTTATAATAATAATCATTTTGCAGGGCATTATTCAATTAAAATATTTATGGGTTAATGCGTTTGAGCGCGAATCTTAACGAATGCGCGAAAGTAGCCTATGAGGCAAAGTTTGCACATGATGCAGATATGCTTGGGTCACCCCTCGTTTAACACCGTCTATTAATATTTTATTATACATACAATAAGTATAATAATATGCAATAACTTTTATTATATTTATAGCTTATATATAAATATATACTATCATTAGTATCACTTTATATATATATTATGTAATATTTCTTTCATAGGTCTATATATTACTAATATATTATATACCTAATATATTCTATTTATATACATTTTATATTTATGATTTAGATGTAAATATTCTATACTTTATATATATATATCACTATTATCATATATATATAAGATACTATTATTATATACTCACATTATAACTAATTTTATATATTATACCTTATATCTTAGTATACTCTATATATGGTACTATACATTATATATTATACTATAGATAATAACTCACATACTAATATATATGCCCTATATTCTGTTTTAGCCACAAGTGGTCAGCTTTTTATATTTTTTTTTTTTTTTATTATAATCTGATCACTATATGATTATCTAACATATATGAATTCAGTGGTAACGGGAACAGGTTCAAAGTTCAAAGGTCAGTTTTAAATAATCTCCTTTAAAAATCACATTTATGTTAAGAATATTGTTTTAAAAATGAAATATCTTCAAAAGTACGACGCTTTACTAGAAAAACCTCAATCTCACATATTTGGAATCAGCGTATAAAGCTTATTAGCGAAAAAATGTACAAAAAATAAATAATAAAAAAATATATAAACCAGTAAAATAATTTTTTTTTTTAGGTGCTCGAGCCGACGGGGGACATGGGGGGGACGTTTTCTATTCCATACCCCATAGGGAGGAGCGGAGGAACCCCGCGGACACCCAGATACCAAAGAGCGGGGGTTCCGGAGACCCTCCCCTGTCTTTTCCCCGGAAGGCCGAGCAGACCCCGACTCTCCTGTCATCTTTACCAACTAACAGTACAAATAGTGTAGAGAGAAAAAAAAAAAAATAAAAGTACGGATTCTGTAAAACATAACTGGGTCTATATATTTTTAGATCATCGTCGTGCAAGAATAGACTTCGAGTTGATCGCTTTGAGTAGAGTCACTCTCATTATAATAAAACAAAAAAAAAAAATATATCTTATAAACTGACCATTGTGCTAAAACAGAAAAGGTCTTTAGGTTTCGCTATTTCTGTCTCTTACGATCCTCGTCAGTTTTTTTTTTATATTCTTTTTCTTTTTATTTTTTTCTTAATATATCTGATATCTTATATGAATACTAACAATGAATTTCAGTGATAACGGACACATGATACAAAGTTCGAAATATTTTAAATAATTTTTTAAAACACTCACAATTTTTTATGTTCTAAATATTTTTCACACAAATGTCCTTATAATATCTCTGAAAAGTACGTCACTTACTAGTATAAAACCAACTATATACTTTAGAATATCGTATAAAGCTTATTACCAAAAATGTCCAAAAAAATATTTAAATTATAAAGTATATATACTTATTATATAATTCTTATTATAATATATCTATATAATTGAATCTCAGCATATATAATAATATATAGTAATATATATTCATTATAACTCTTTATAAATCCTAACTTCTATAACTATATTTATAAACCTAAAGAGGTTAATTTCATATGAAATAAACTATATGCATAAATATACACCTGCCAACACAACATTATATATATTCTGGAACAAGCTTAACAATAATATCACTCCCTGGATTTCATGATATTTCTACACTACTATTTTAGCTTAACATGGTATAGATTTCGTAACTTATATTTACATATACTAGTGAGGTATAACTACCTAGCAAGATACTATATATATTAATAATTATATATCATACTATATATACTCTGCACGCGCTATAGACTAAAGCGATAATTGTGAGATACCACTATACGCACACTGAATTTAGAGCTAAATAAAGAATTATGAATCACCGGAGGTATAAACACTTCTCAAGTCACTAGTTCTACATAAGTAGTATATATTCGTATATTTAGGGGCTCGAGCACCAGACTGGAGGGACATCACGAGGGAGACGTTTCCCATACCCTTTATGAGAGGAGGGGGGAGGAATCCCCGACTGTACACCCAAATACTCCAAGATGCGGAGAGCTTCTGTGGAGACCCCCCCGGAGGGGGCGCGCAAATTACGTACCTACCCTGTCGTCTCCCTCGAAAGGCGAGAAACTCCGACATCCTGCCATCTTTGCGGTTTAATCTTGGGTATATCCTTTATTTTGAAAAAACAACCAACTTCATATAAAGAGCAAATAAAAACACCAAAATAATTACTAAAATATTAACTTTTTTTAAAATAAATTATATATTTAAAATAATATTTCGAACTTTGAAGCATGTCCTGTTACAACATTAAGTCCCCTCCCCTTCCCCATTATTAGCAATATATTAAAAAAAAAAAAAAAAAAAAAAAATTAAATAACATGACGGAGTCGTAAAACAGGAAATGGTCCTATATGTATTGTTGAAGAATACAGTGTCCGTACCACTTTAAAGTTAGATTAGTTAGGCATTCAATTACTAGAAATATTTTAAAAAAAGCAAAAAAATTCAAAACTGACGGTAGTCGTAAAACAGAACATATTTTCTTAACGTATTCGGATATATCGTATATATGTACTATTCAACTAAATATATTATATACCAGTCCATTTATATATCTACCTATCATATAAATTATAAATTATCACTCACTTATTATCCTTAATATACAAGTATCTATATTATACTATACATTATATATTTATTTATTTACGTACTTACTACTATAGTGATTAAATATACTATAATATATACAATAAAAAACAATGGAAACATAAATATGATTTCAGGAATGCTTTAATTTCCTTTTATTTACAATTAGGAGGAACCTCATTCCTCACTACTTATCTCATTCGTCAGTCGAGCTTCCTTCATTTTCTTTAATCCATTCAATCCATCTCAGTTCCGAGATAGTGATGGTCTTTGCACTTACAATATCCCTCCATAATAATCTCTATGGTTCTTTCCCTATTTCATCGTACCAGTGTTTCTCCATTAGAGTCTTGATCTTTGATGAGTAATGATAATTATATGAATCGATTAATGTAACATATCTATATACAGATAATTATTTCTAATATTTTTCTAGAAGGCTCTTTCTTGAATCTCCCCATCTCCCCATTCAATAGTTATCTAATATGCAACCGACAGAAACTGTGTCTAAGTTTAAAGTCTGAAGATAACATATTTATTGCCGTACTTGTCTTTGCTCCTTCGCTCGAACCCACTTCTTATTCTCAGCTAACTATACAGTGTTAAAACTCGTCCTAGCATCATTAAACTATTCTTTCTTTACTTCTCTCCGAGGCAGTGTCGTTCTCCGTATGTCAGATCATACTTAAAGATACTGAATATAGTGTCTCAGTATATCTTTGTACGTAGATCTTCTCTCGCGTATATTAAATCTACCACATCCCTCATCATTCTCTGAAGATCGAGCTGTTGAGAAAAAACGTTAAAGACTATAATCATGGCTAAGTAACGTCAGACTCGATATCAAAAAGAAGTATATAGAGAGTAAAGTAGAGCTAATGTACAGTAGTTTCAATCAGGATGCTAAACAACCCTTACCTCCGTTAGCGTTCCAATCCTATATCCTCTCCCGCCCAACTCCTCCTCCTCTTCTCTCTCTCTCTCTCTTCTCTCCTCTCTCTCTCTCCTCTCTCTCTCTCCTTCTCTCCTTCGCCTCCCCGTCTCTTCCTCTCACTCTCTCTCTTACCCTCTCAGATTTTTTTATGACCTGATTATGTTTAACAACATCCTAACTATTAGTATGTATGTTGATACGAGCACTTCATTCCCGTCGTAGAGACTATTATATATTGACGAAATTAATGATAGTGGTCAGATACTCTCTCTAAATGTGGCATCCCATCTCTAGTAGGTCTCTCTCTCGATTTCTGCACCAATAAGGCTTCTTAGCTTCTTAAGTATTTTCCTTTATATAGCTTGAAATATTTACTCATCATATATAATGAATTATATGGGAAAACAGCTCGATTCATGAAACGAAATAGACTAAATTCTAACTCACACTTCTACTCCGCTCCAGTTCGTTAAATGTAACTACTTTTACTCTCATGCTGAAGCAGTATAAGTCTTGACAGTACACAAACTCGAGCCACGGTGATTCTGAATCAATGGATATAGAAATCACTTATACCTACTCTTATTCGCCTACAGCGCTAGTTAGTGCATTGACCTACGCTTTGTTTAAGGTATATTGACTACTACATAGTCCAGTAATAGGTGTTCAGCATGAGTAACTGAGTAAGCCCACAAGTCCAATATAGAGATAGTAATATATATAGTACTCACTCACTATTGTGCGCCGTGTAAAGGTATAATATTATATACTATTTATAATTTAATATATATTATACGGCTAACTACTCATATAATATCAGAGTAGAAGTCCTTTATTAGAGCAGACTCTCGCTATAATATATACTATGAGGCAGAGTCTCCGAGTATTTTCATCTAAAGTTAGACTCCTCAATTTATGGTATTCTATCTCTTAATTTAAGACTCTCTAATCTCCAGTCACATATTTAATTCCATTGCTGAAATACTTTTTGTTAATAAACTATAGATACAGCAACAACATTATAATTTAATGACTTTATCATTAGTATACATAAAGAATCGTATTTTCATGTGTTTGTTTTGAATTATAAATAAATCTACTATTAAGTTAGCTCAAGCTGCAAGAGCATATCTTGAATACTATAGTAGTGTTGATATTAATATTCACCACTATACTGTCTTTAACAGGTTACTCCTCTCACTAAGTTATATAGTTAGACAATAGTAGGTACTTTCCTTGTTACCAAATACACCACAGTAAAGCTATCCAATAAACATTATTCCTTAATCTACATTACGTTATTTTCTCATATTCTGTGTCAAAGCTTTTATTCTTACTTCCCTATCGATTTTACAATCAGGATATATAATAATTAATAAATTATATACACTTATATATATATTATACACTCTCTCTCTCTTTTTTCTACGATTATTAATTAGAATACTAAACGTGTGATAAGTCGCACTCATAATTGTTACCTAATCATAAATCTCGATGCTGAAATTTATGATGTGTTAAACTTTCAAACGTTCCAGAATGGCTTAATTTTATTTTTTAAATTGCTGGTTTTGATTTCACATTTGAGAAAATTTTTATTTATATATTTTTTTCATTTTTTAATCAAAATTTTATTGACTTATGTTTTAATATTGTATCTGATATCCGCATTCTTGGAACGTAAAAATAATTGTCCAGGTTTGAATCAGTATCCTCAGGGTACTCATAACATCCGAATGCTGGTATAGAATATCCGTATGTATTTGATCTGAGTTAATCCGATTCAACAAATCTATATATTTAATATTTTATGCTAATTATTTTGTTTTACATATATTCTTAATAATAGCTTGTTTTGCAAGTTATAAGAAAAGAGTATCTGGTAAGCTGCGCGGCTGCGTGCTCTCACAGTAATTTTTAAAAAGTTGGGCTATAAAAATATTCATACTACTAATATTCACAATATACTACTGCACTACTACACACTACTACTACCTTAAAAATTTCAATGGTTTTAAATTTTAACTAAAAGTTTTTGAAGTTATTTTTTTCTTTTTCACAGAACTGAAGAAGTAGAGAGGCAACATTAATTAATTACTTTTATTTTATAGAAAGTTGTTGATCTCCTCTTCTTGAGAAAATTCAGGAATTTCCTGGAAAACGATTTTTTTTTATTCTCTTTTACAAAGAAGAACTTTTCTAATTTCACATTTTTAAATGCAATTTAATTCATTAATATTTTATATATATATATATATATATATATATATATATATATATATATATATATATATATATATATATATATATATATATATATATGTATATATATATATATATAGATATATATATATATATATATATATATATATATATATATATATATATATATATATATATATATATATATATATATATTTATATTATTTTATTTAATATATATATATATATATATATATATATATATATATATATATATATATATATATATAATTTTATTTGGATTATAAATATATATATATATATTATATATATATATATATGCTATATATATATAATATATATATATATATATATACAATGGCGTATCAGAAGTTTTTCTCTGTCTCTTTTTTTGTTCTTTCTATATATATATATATATATATATATATATATATATATATATATATATATATAT
>JABUQX010037770.1:42500-45000 GCA_015478945.1 Trachelipus rathkii
TTGGAAAAAGGTTATATATATTAATGGTTGAAATTAATAATTCTCAAATTATGCTTCAAAAACAAAAGCTTCTGGGCCCTTTCAGGGGAGAGTTTGCTTCTCTTTTCGTCATAAATGAGATCTGCACCACTAAAAGACGCAAACTAGCTACACTTGTTGATGGGCATGCTTCAAGTATTTCCATAGTGACTTCTGCAAGATGTGGAAAACTTTTACAATTATCGCCACAAAACCAGTGGATCTTTATCTGATTCCAAGCTTTTCTCTTTTGATATTCTTCGATCAATGATAGAGTGTCTTTTGACACCTTTGAACAAGACTCTTCATCGCTGCTGGAAGCCAAAAGAACGTTCTTTGATTTAGCAATGATATCGCTAACAGATAGTAATTGTGTATCTGTTTCTGTGATATTTGCTTTTATTGGCTGGTGATATTTCTGCCTTTAGCAGCATTTCATCACATAGGCATTCTAAATTAATTTTAACCCTCTGTGAAACACGTGGTTCAAGAAATTTTGTTTTGTATCTAGGATTTAGAAAAGTTGCTATGCACATGCGTCATCATTTTGCAGAGTTTGAAATCTATTATGTATCTCCAGCATGAGTGTTTCTGTCATCCTTGAAAGTCCCTTACTTTATATATATATATATATATATATATATATATATATATATATATATATATATATATATATATATATATATATATATATCTATATTTTTTTATTGATTTTTTATATATATATATATATATATATATATATATATATATATATATATATATATATATATATATATATATGTGTATATATAAATATATATATAAATGTATATATATAATATAAATGTATATATATATATATATATATATATATATATATATATATATATATATATATATATATATATATATATATATATATATATATAATATATATATATATATCTGCGATTATATATACATACATATATCTACATATTATAATATATAAATATATATATATATATATATATATATATATATATATATATATATATATATATATATATATATATATATATATATATATATATATATATATATATATATATATATAAGGTAGAGCACACACGATTCTCATAATTCATAGATGAATACTATCCGTTATCCGCAAAAAAAATTAATGCGGATGCGGATAGTGAAAAATGATGCGGATATCCGCTACACCTCTACTTATTACAGACTGTTTTCTTATATATTACAAAACAAGTTATTATTAAAAATAAATGTAAAACAAAGTATTTTACTAAGTTGAAATATAAAAATATTCACACTACTATGTGATTACCTTAAAAATTTCAATGGTTTTAAATTTTAACTAAAAGTTTTTGAAATTATTTTTTTTCTTTCACAGGACTGAAGAAGTAGAGAGGCAACATTAATTAATTACTTTTATTTTATAGAAAGTTATTGATCTCCCATTCTCGAGGCAATTCAGGAATTTCCTGGTAAACGATTTTGTTTTTTGTTTTTTGTTTGTTTTTTTTGATTCTCTTTCACAAAGAAGAACTTTTCTAATTTCACATTTTTAAATGTAAATTAATTCATTAAGTGTTATATATATATATATATATATATATATATATATATATATATATATATATATATATATATATATATATATATATATATATATATATATATATATATATATATATATATATATATATATATATATATTCTTCTTCCTTTCTTCCTTTCTTTCTTTCTTTCTTTCTTTCTTTCTTTCTTTCTTTCTTTCTTTCTTTTCAACTCCGCTCTCTCTCTCTCTCTCTCTCTCTCTCTCTCTCTCTCTCTCTCTCTCTCTCTCTCTCTCTCTCTCTCTCTCTCTCTCTCTCTCTCTCTCTTTTCTCTCTCTCATTTCATGTCAATTTGTTTCCTTATAATATGAAATTACTACAGAAACATAGAGACTAGAGATAATTGAATTTTTATTTATTACTTCTAAACAATTGATAACAAATACGTTCAAAAATTTTATTGAACAGAACAGAAGATTAAAGAGTTTTTCTTAAAAAAAACGTAGCGTGTATAATGAAAAATTTTACAAAATTTTTGGAAGAAAATTTTAACTTGAATAAGAAATTTTACAAAATTTTCTTTTTGTGTAATCGTATTTAATATATGAAGTTAAAAATAAATAAATAAATAAAAATGAAGTAAAAATCGGAAAATCTTAAAAGTTTCCAACCCCAATCCCCCAGTCAAAAAATAGAAATAAAAGAAAAGAATTTTTTTTTAGAAAATATTTGAAAATATTAATGGACTGAAAAGAGAGAAATTTATAGTCGTAATAAAATTTTATCAATGAAAAAAAAAACGAAGATAAAAAACTTGATGAATTAATTTACATTTAAAAAATGAAATTAGAAAAGTTCTTAGAAAATAAAGAATCCAAATAAAAAAAAAATTTACTATGAGAGCAAGCAGCTGCTCAGTTAACTAGAGACTGTTTTATTAT
>JABUQX010037771.1:0-2500 GCA_015478945.1 Trachelipus rathkii
AGTGCTTGGTGTTCTCCTGCCGGTCCCAATCTCGTTATAGTGGCCCCTGGCTCACGGGGACGGCGATACAAGGGTATTTTCCCATAACGCTACTTCCTTGGCTGTTAATCAATTGGGTTAAGTCCCGAAAGTACTAACAGGGGGCAAAAGGAAGCTAGAGTTAACGCCCTAATAATTTCTTCCATTTGTATTTCCATATCCCCTTCCTGCCCCACTTCCCCCCCATCCTCACCTCTTGGAAATCCTCCTCATCTCTCACACCCATTTCATTCAATAATCCTCTAAAATATTCCCCCATCTTTTCCTCACCCTATCCTCCCCTCCTATCCATTTCCCTTCCCCTCCCTTAACCCTCTCTCCCCTCCCTCTTCTTCCTTTTTTTATTTACTTCTTTGCAGAAATTCTTACTCCTGTTTTCAAGAATTTTCTGTCCACTTTCTAACACCACTTCATTAATTTTGCATTTCTCTTCGCCTCTCCACGCCCTCCTTTGCGTTCCTCTAACCTTCTATAGTTCCTAGTTTCCCAGCTTTCCTTTCTCCTTATTCCCACAATCATTTCACATAGACCTCATTTTTTTCTTTTCACCAACTTTTACCTCCTCACTCCAAATCACTTTTACTTTCTTAATACTTGCTTTTTTTTACTCCACTATCCCTTCTGGCCTCTTCACAATTGTTCTTTAAATTCTTCCACTCCTCTCCACTTCCCTAATCTTCCGTCCCTCTCACGTCCCTCACCTATCCTCCAAACCTCCTAAACTCACTCCCTCACATTGGTCTCATCTATTTTTCACCTTTTGACTTCTATTTTCTCTTTTTTTTCTTTCTCTTCCTAACCGTTACCTCTCCCCCTCCCCTTAACCTAGCAACCACCAAATAGTGATCAGATAACCCCCTACCTGCCCCTCTGAATACATTTACATCTAGTAATCTGCCTCTATCCTTTCTATTTATACACACATAATCCAATATCGCCCTCCCCCCCGTTATCTCACTCTTCCATGTATACTTATGATTTTCACTTTTCTTGAACCAAGTATTCCCAATTATCATTCTTCTATCAACACACAACTCTAACAGACTCTCTCCATTATCATTCCTTTCCCCTAGCCCAAATGGACCTATAATTCTCCCCATCTCCTCTCTTCCCACTCCTGCATTCAAATCTCCTAATAAACAAATTTTATCATTTACCCCGAAACTTTCCCAACATTCATTCAACTCACCCCAAAATCTTTCTCTCTCCTCCTCCCTCGCTCCATTTACTGGTGCATACGCGCATATAAAACCCCACATTTCCCCCCCAAATTTCATTTTAACCCACATTATTCTCGAACTCACCTATTTGCACATTTTTACCTTATCCCACACCTCTTCCCTCATAACTCCTACCCCTTCCCTCGCCCTCACTCTCTCGTTCACCCCGGAAATCATACCCTTAAATTTTCCAAAGTCCATCTCCTTCTATCCTTTCAGCTTTGTTTCTGTCAACCCTAGCACATCCAACCTTTTTTCTTCGAACATCAACCCCACTTCTTCCCTTTTCAGATCCTCATTTATCCCTCTCACATTCATACAACCCACTCTAATCTAATCTCTTTTACCCATCCTATCTCTTTATACCCCTTACTCTTCTGTTTATCCTCGCTGAACTCTTATTCACACCATCTCACTTTCTATAATTACCACACTTGATTTTGGCTGCTGCACCTTACCGGGATCCACCACCTGAGGCACTTCCAAATACTCAAGCACCAAACCCCGCTTCAAACAACCACACCCTGAAAATACCAAATTATTATTCTATAACTAATTCAACTATATCTATAAATCACTTAAATTAAAACTTATGTTATTGTTTACGGAAAATTTATAATTACTTCTTGATGAATTCTTTCTACTGTTGCAAGACACTCCTCTTCTTCTAGAGTTTGATATTGATACGATTTACAAGTTCCTGATTAATCTCTTCTTCTGTATTAAAGATCCTGATGTAATCTTCTTAAAGTAAAATCATAAGGATCCTTGATGTAAATCTCATTCTGTCTTGAAGATACTCTTTCTTAGAGTTCCTTTGCTTTTCCTTACACTTTATACTTTCTTGCTTGATAAACTTCCTTGATGGAATACCCTCTAACTATCTTTAAGACACTCTTATCATTCACAGAGTTCCCTGTTTTTCTACTAACTACTTTATTCTATCCTGATGTTGATATTTCTTCGCAACACTAGTATTTAATTTTATTTGAATTACTTCTATTTCCTTTACGAAGTTGTACTTGAAAACCTTGAGGTGATCTTTTTCAAGTAAAGACAAAGTAGGAAACCTCAGTAAATTTATTCTTTCCTGATGATGATTTTTCCGCAACACTTGTACTTAAATTTTAATTAGAATTACTACTATTTCCTTTACTAAGTTGCACTTGAAATAATAATAATAATAATAATAATATAATAATATAATAAATAATAATATTAATAAATAATAATATATATTA
>JABUQX010037771.1:7500-21585 GCA_015478945.1 Trachelipus rathkii
CGAATACTAGTTGCTTGTAAAATAAAGTGAAATTGTAATTACTTTTAAACCCAGCTGAAAGAGTTATCGAACTTTAAATTACAAAAAATTGGTCTGTTTTTCCTGCTAAAAGAATTATCGAACTTTAAATTACAAAAAATTGGTCTGTTTTTCCTGCAAGCTTTTTGAGAATCGATTTTAGTAATTGTGGGTTTTTGGATTCGCCCACAATTTGGAGGTCCCACCGAGATTACATTTTTCGCTGGGTTGCTAGTTACAATTTTTTACAAATAAATTACATTGTTAAAAGTAAATGGTACCTATATGTATGAAAAATTCATTGCTAAATAATTTAAATAAATTGTACCTATATGAAAAATTCATTGCTAAATAATGTGAATCTATTTATTTAAATTTATTTATTTAGTTACAATTTTTTATTTATTTAAATCATATATGAAAAATTCTTTGCTAAAAAATTTAAACTGTTAAAAATGAATAATAGTTATATGAAAAATTCTTTGCTAAAAAATTTAAACTGTTAAAAATGAATAATAGATATATGAATACGTATTTATTTATTTAATTTTTCATTCAAGTTATCTATTTATGCATCTCTATGCGCTTATGTATTTAAAATATTTTGATAACTAATTTGTTTAATATTTTTTAAGGTAAAAAGAAAAAACTTGACAAGTAAAATGGATCAGGAAGTTCATGGCTTAGGGACAAATGTAATGCCGGAGGAAGGTTTGGAGAGCGATGAATTGGAAGAAGATTTATCAATTCTCTTGGATGAATTGCCTGAACCTCAAAAAACGGAATACAAAGAAGGAAAAATTTCATTGTCAACAATGAATCTTATATTTCGAATGAATAAAGAAAAACATGCTAAAAAAATAAGACGATCGCAGCTACCACCTTTGGTTGGTGCAGTAGGTGTAGGTTCTGGAACCGAGGAGTGTAAGTTTCCTATTAGTGTAACTACTTCTGGTAGTACGGGTGAGAGTCGGGTAACAACAGTATATTGTGCTCCTATTTGTAGTACAACTCCTACCGTTACTCAAGTGTGCTCTCCCCCATTTTCAAATCATCATACCCCATTTACTACGGTGGCACAATTCCCATATTTTAATACACCTATTAATCAAAATAATTCAGTTGGTGCTTCAGCACCGTATATGTCAATCATTTCAGGTAAAAAAGTGCCAGAAATATCTGTGTTTGATGAGTCAGATTTACAGTCTCTGGATGAATATTTTATAATATTTGAAAATTTTTGCAATACCAAATATGGTTCTGATAGGCAATATTGGTTAATGGCCCTTGAAAATAAACTTAAAGGCAGCTTCTTAACTTATTATAAGATGAATGGTGGTCATACTTCAAATTATAACATTATAAAAAATCAATTATTAAGTTATTATAAAACCACTAAAGAGTTAGGAAATATTCAGCAGGTATCATTTTCTAATGTAAAATATGGGGGGGAGAAAATTCATGATTATATGGCCAAAGTTCGATTTTTGTTTACAAAGGCTTATCCTCTTATCGATCCAGAGACCTCCGATGAACTCTATGAGAAATTAAAAAATACTCTACCTGAGAAAACCAAAAAGCTGGTCGCAAGTAAGTATGTGGAAATGAAATCTATGTTTAATATGAAAATGTCGTACAGTGCCCTTCAAAATTTTGTGCTTGCTCTAGAAAGTTGTAATGAGACACTGGTTTCCGAAAGCAGTCCCACTTATTCTTATTCTGATGCTGAGAATGATAAAGGTGAAAGGGAAGTAGTCAATATTGTGCGTCCCAGAGTATACTTTAACAGCAGCAGAAATGTAAATCAAGAAAAAAGTGAAACAAAAGAAAAATGCATACATTGTAGTAGGTTAGGGCATGTATCTGAAAAGTGTTTCAAGAAGCTTGGTTTGTGTTACAGATGCGGATCAGATACTCATTTGATCTCAAAATGTGAAGAAAAACCAAAATCTTTAAGAGAAAAAAAGGTTGAAAAAATGGAAATCCCGGTCTGTCAATATTGCGACAAAAAAGGACACATTGCCAAGTTTTGCTGGTTTGCCAATCCAAAATTAAGACCCAAGAGGGAAGAAAGAAATGAGCATACGGAAAGTAATAATGACAACAATAACATCGGAAAACTAGTATCACCTAAGGTGAACAGTGGTGTGACCTTAGCTGTAAAAAACAGATATGAAGTACTTTGTGATGAAATCGATAATGAAATCCCCGCTACTGAGATAAACAAAGAAAACTCTCCTACTGATTGTGATTTTGAAGAGCCAACAGATATAAATGAAAATTCTTTTAAAGAAGAATCTCCGGAATTGGAAATAAGAAGCTTTGTTTTGTTTGCGAAAGTGAATCAGCATTTAAAACATTGAACTGTGGGGAATTAAAGTCTCTTCCTGTAGTTCTTTATGGCATAACATCTGAAACGTTACTAGATAGTGGGTCTAGGAAAAATTATATTGGAAACGATCTTTTTAATAAATTGGCTTCAGAAATGGTAATTGAAGTAGAAAACAATATCATATTTTTAGAATTTTCTATAGCTAATATTTGTTTTTCAGATGAATTTACTATATTACCAAATACCCCGAGTTATTCCTTATTTTTGGGGGAAAGTTTTTTCTCTAAGTATAAGATTATACTTGATGTGACCAAAAATAAATTAATCCACCATGGTTGTGAGGGAACATTTTGGGAAATTTATTATAGGAAAAATGAATGTAGAAGAGTCTTGCATGAAGTGCATTGCATTTTAGGAGAAAATTTTGATAATGAAAAGAAATTTGTAAAAGTTGAAATACCCGATATGACTATTGACATTGTGGATTATGAGGAACTAGTGTGTGAACCATTAAATGATACTAAGTTTTCTTTTGTACCAGGCATAGTTAATGATAGAATTTTTAAAGTAAAAGTGTTAAAAACACATGAAGTACCACCAATGAAAAAAGGAGAAACGGTAGGCATTATTAAAACACTCTTAGCATATAGTGAATGTTTTGAGAGTTTTACGCAAGAGTGTAAAGTATTTGTTAATGGTGGAGATCCAGAAGATTTAGATTTAGCCAAGGACGAGTGGGAAAAGATTGCAGACATCCCCAAAAAGTGGACCTTAGAAGAGTTTAAAGAAAAATTAATTTGTGACCATCTGAATGAACAACAACAACAGAAACTCTCAAATCTTTTGTGGAAATATGCAGATATATTTTCTATAAATGATGAAGATCTGAAACAACCTGCATCATTGACAAAATTTAAAATTGAACTTCTTCCAGGAGCTACTCCTGTATATCACAAGCCAAGGCACTTTAACCCAATCGTTACAACTGCTATTCATGAGGAAATTGAAAAATTAATGGCCAGTGGTATAATCGAAAGATCCAAATCTGAATGGAATAGCCCTCTTGTCCCTATTTTTAAATCCGATTCAAGTTTACGTTTGGCGGCAGATTACAGATCAGTAAATAAAAGGATTAGAGGTGACACTTTTCCGATTCCCAATCTTCAGGATACAATATACAATTTAAAAGGAGCAAACGTCTTCAGTTCAATAGATCTTTGTCGCGCATATTATCAGATGGAAATTGATGAGAATTCGAGAGACATCACTAGTTTTGCAGTACCAGGAGTCGGATCATTTAGGTTTAAGAGATTAAGTTTTGGATTGAAAACTGCCCCTTCTTGTTTCCAGAGAGAAATGGAGTTAGTTCTGGAGGAATTTCTTACCTCTGAAATACAAAATTCTGAAAATAAAATGAATGATTTTTCTTTAAAGAAATCCCTAAAAAATAAGTTGGTTTCACCACCTTTGGTACATTGTTATCTTGATGATATTTTGTTACGTTCCAAGAACTTTGAAAATCATTTGGAATTGCTTGATCGAGTGCTGCACATTGAGAAAGAGGGGGTTAAAGGCAAAGTTATCAAAATGTACTTGGGCTACATCTGAAATTGAATTTTTGGGACATGTTGTTAATGAAAAAGGACTGCAGAAGAACAAGGCATATTTTGACAAAATAAAAAAATACGAGATTGAAAATATCAAGACCATTGGTGATTTACATACTTTCCTGGGTTTAACCTTATGGCAAAGAAAGTTTATGAGACATGCTGCTGAAATTGCCAAACCACTAACAGAAATCATTGGACAACCTAGAAAAATGGCAATTGATTGGAATGATAAGAAAATAGAGGCATTTAAAAATTTAAAATCTTTGGCTTTAGAAAATAGCACATTATATTTTCCAGATTATAACAGTGAACACAAATTGATAGTTGCCACAGATGCTTCTAAAGAGGGTGCCGGATCAGAACTGATGCAAGACCAAATAGGTGAAAATGGAAAACTCGAACGGAGAACAATAGCTTTGGCTAGCATGGCCTTCTCTAAAGCACAGAAAAACTACAGTGCCATAGAACGAGAATTAGCAGCCATCAGATGGGGGATAAAGACTTTCAAATCTTTCCTTTTGGGAATACCCTTTATATTGCAAACTGATCATCAACCACTAAAATACTTATATTCATTAAAAAATGTAGATTCAAGATTAGCCCGCACATTAACAGATTTATTGGAATTTGACTTCGAAATAGAGTATATTTCAGGAAAAGATAATGTCATAGCGGATGGTCTCAGTAGAAATGTAGTAAATTCAGAAATAGTGGTTGAAGATTTCGGCGGAGATTACAGAGTTATTCATTCCCCTAAAGGTGGTCCAAACTGCATGATTGATTGTCTATTGTTTCAAATTAAGAGAGACCACACGCTGTTTAATATTTGGAAAAAGATGAGAGACCAATCTCAACAAAAAGAACCTATTTTATTTCTTCGAGAGATATTAGTTAAAGAGCTTCTAAAATCCCCCAAAAAGTATAAAATAGAAGGCAAAAAGAGAATTATCTCGAGTATGATGGACCCCGAAATCGCACCTTCCTTTGACATTTTGAATGCTTTTGGTGAACTTTTCCAATGTATTATTTATGTACTTGTTCATAAAACATTTTTGATGAAATTTACTTACCATACGAAACCACTAGAAAATGCCCCTGTCATTTATTTATTTTCTTTGTCTGGTGGGCATGTTGAGTTAATAGAACCTAATGAAACAGAAAAATGTAATTCTTTTCTAGAACAAAGACTTGTTCCTTATGGAAACAAAAGATTAGATAATGAATATGCTTTAGAATTAAGACCAGACTCAGAGGTACCACTTGTCAATTCTTTTAAAGAAATTCCTGCACTCAATCTGCTCTATGAACAGAAAGAAGAAGGCATAGTGTATCATTTCGGAGACCAATATTTTGATACTGATATGGTGAGTTGTAATCATCTTCATAATCGCATTTCAAAGATTTGTGTCACAATTAATGATTTACGCTTTTGCAGTATTTTGGATACGGGCTCATCTATCAATTTAATCTCCAGAACTAGCATTGAAAAACTTTGTACAAAGAAAAATAAGAAAAAACTGCAACTCAGTCATTCTGTAACTATGGTAGGATACAATGGAACATCTCTTTTAAGTGAGTATGCTGAATTAGATATAAAAATTGAAAATTTAGAAATAAATGATGTGCCTTTTGCTATTGTAGAAGACGATATTTTTGGAAAGCATTCGAATTTCTGCACAATTATAGGTGTTCAGACGTTGAAAGATTTGGAAACCAAACTTGACTATGGTCATAAACTTGTTATAATGAGGAACTCTGTATTTTCTTTTATGCCACAAACAACTTTCAATTTAAGCAATTTTCATCCTCTCACAACTTCCATCCAGGCAGATTAACCAGAAATAAAGCTAAAGAATTAGGAATTGTTGTAAATGAACTTCCTGGTCAGGTAAAATAAACAAGGTCTGTGTTTTTTGTACATATTTTTTATAGATAAAAATGTTCATTTCTCGAAATTTTTATTATTTTTCTTAAGGGGGGGAAGTTGTACCAGTTTGAAATATCATTGTTATAAAAATAAATCTTTGCTTAACAAACTACTCTGACGATATTAAAAAAGTTTATCACATATAGAGATTAGTTGAAAAAAAGTTACGATAGTTATGTCATTCTGGCTTATTTATAATTGTTACGATTCAGTAATTTTAGTTTTAGCACATATTGTGATATATATTTTGATATTGTGTTAACTTATTTTAAATCTTTTCTACAGAAATTGGTCTATTAATTTGGTCTATTAAATTGGTCGATATTATGGTCGAATTATTTGATGAATTAAATTGTTTGTTTAAACTTATAAATTTGGACAAAACCTTTACTTTAAAATTTTGATTTGATATTTAAGCTGCAGGATTTATAAAATCTTAAATGTTCCATTTTGTGAGGAAATTGTCATCTTGTTTCGGAAGTGACTTTCTTTAGAAAAACTAATCATATAAAACCCAATAATTTCGACTGGAATGGTTATCCTATCAAGATTTGAGAAAATACGATTCACATACTGATGATGGTTTGACGATCGATGCATAAATGTGTTAACAGGATTTTTGAAGCTTACGCTAAATTGAGGAAGGATACAATTATAAAATTTAAGTATTCCAATATATCGTACTTGTATACTTGTATATTCTATTCATTTATTTACTAATAGTAATTTACATTAATTTATTTAAATAATATTTATGCTTGTGTTGTATAATAATAATAAAAAATATTTAATAATATTTATTTATTTATTAATAACGTATACTAGTTGCTTGTAAAATAAAGAAGTGAAATTGTAATTACTTTTAAACCCAGCTGAAAGAGTTATCGAACTTTAAATTACAAAAAATTGGTCTGTTTTTCCTGCTAAAAGAATTATCGAACTTTAAATTACAAAAAATTGGTCTGTTTTTCCTGCAAGCTTTTTGAGAATCGATTTTGGTAATTGTGGGTTTTTGGATTCGCCCACATATATATATATATATAATATATATATATATATATATATCTATATTATATATAATATATATATAAGTATATATATATATATATATTATATATATATATATAATCTATAATTCTAATATATAAAACTATATATTTTAAAATATATATATATAATATATATATATATATATTATATATATATATATATATATATATATATATTATATATATATAAATATATAATATATATAAATATATATATATATATATATATATTATATATATATATATTGAAATAAAAGCACTTACAAAATGATTAGTAAATTAGCATGAATAGGAGGACAATTTTCATAATAGGAAATTATAATGAAAATTTACATCTTTATTTCGTAATTTGCTGTCAAATTTCCCCAACTCGGGAAAAAAAAATCCAATCGAAATTTTAACTGGACGCAAATTATTCTAAAAGGTTTCTACGAATTTCTTGTAATTGGCGAAAATTATCGCTTGAAATGGTTATACCGCCGTATTCAGATCGCGCACCGGTGACGACAACGTTAGCTTTTTTTTTTTTTTTTGATTTCAGTAGCATCATCATCATCTCTCATCATCATCATCAGCAATCTTTTTTTCTATTATTTCGATTATATTATCTTTATTTTATAATGAATTCACTCTTTCTTTTTTTATTTTTTTTTTTTTTTATGCATTTCAATTTGCTTTTCATAATGTTGCGCGCCGCCATATTGATGTCGAAAATTTAATGCAGTAAGACCCGAACTTCCCATTTTAATGTAAACGTGGAAAGGGATCTTAATAATAAGCTAAATGGGTAAGCGAGTAAAAATTGATAATTGTTTTCTCTGTCTTCCAGCCATTCTAACATTATTCATTACTTATAATATATATCTATATATATTTATTATATATATAGTATATATAATATATATAAGTATATATATTCTATATATATATATATATATATATATATAATATAATATATATATTATATATATTAATATATATATTAATATATAAATATATTTCTTATCTTTATATATCTAATTTATATATTTTCATATATTTATTTATATAATATATTATATCTTATATAATATAATATATATGTTATATATATATATACATATATATATATATTATATATAATAATATATTTATATATATATATAATAATAATTAATATATTATACTAATTATTATATCATATTGAAATAGAATCACTTGCAATTATATATCTAATAATATATAATATATATATATATATATAATATATCATATATATATTATATATATATATAATATACTATATATATTTATATATATATATATATCAGTGTAGGCGAATGGCAATCAGTGAAACATTTAATTTTCAAACTTTTAGAACTCAAAAGTGTTCATCTCTCACCAAATATAAAAACAACTCAATCATATATTGAATAAAAATGAAGATAAAAGTAACTACAGTAAAACGGGAATATATTACACAAAAAAATACTAAACTGAACAACGGGATAGGCAAAGCGACAATAATACATAAATGAGGGGGAAATTAATTAAAAATATATTAAATAATATTAGTGAAAGAAATGTAAAAGATAAATTTATATAATCTAACTAAAACTTTAGAAACTTCTCAAACTCATGAAAGTAATCGCTTAAGATATTGTATATAATAAAGAATATGGTAATTAGGTAAAGATTGGCTGGTTTGATACTAATCTATCTATCTATCTATCTATCTATCTATCTATCTATCTATCTATCTATCTTCTATCTTAATATATAATATATATATTATAATATTATATATATTATATTATATATATATATATATAATAATATTTATATATATATATACTAAATATATAATATTATATATATATTGCGGATCCTGCCTTCGTTGCATGTTTGTGCAACGACCACTTTTTTTCCTATATCAATTTTAATTTTTGTTTTTTAATTTATTTGTCAGCAAATTTCAACATCTTCACACCACACACACCCACGAACACACAGCACACCTATATATATAACTAACATATATATAATAATATATATATATATATATTAATATAATATATATATATATATATATATATTATAGTTATATATATATATATAAGCGTATAAGAAAGTATATATAAGGCTTCGATTTTCCTCGCGTTGCTAATTATAATGCAACTTTCTTAAAATCATATCTCATTCGGCATATAAAATCTGACACGAAATATTTTGACAATATTTTTAAATGATTTAACATTACACTACATAGAGAAGACTTTCGTTGCAGGGCCTGTCCCTCAACTTCGAGTTTGAAAAATAAGATGATTAAAAAAAAAATCGATCGCTTTAAATTTTTTATGGATTTTCTTGTGAAGCCCCAATTTCTATATATATATATCCGGTATATATATATATATATATATATATATATTATATATTATAATATTATATTATATATATATATATATATATATATATATCTATTATATATATATCTAATATATATAATTATATATATATATATATATATATATAATATTATATATTATTATTATTATTATTATTATTATTATTATTAATTATTATTATTATTAATATTATTACTTATTATTATTATTATTATATTATTATTACTATTATTATTATTATTCTTATATATTATTATTAGGATAATTATTATATTTTAGTTATTATTATTTAATTATTATCTATTATTATTATTATTATTATTTAATCTATTATTTTAATTATTTATTCCCTCTTGTACCCAGATTGGGTGTAAGGTGGTGTAACACACGCCGGAACAGAAAAGTACAGAAGAAATATGACCCGTAAGTCGAAAAGGAAAGCCCAGCTTACGCCCCTTTATACCTTTAAGTGAGGAAGCCGTCGCAGTCAGAAAAATCCACCCTAGGCTTTCAGGGGCTGCGACGTACCCTCACTGTGGCATCGTCAATGTGGGGCTCATCCCCTTGAACAAAACCAGCAACCATACTCCCTTACAAAACCCCGCCTCACTCCTATCATGCACCCTTCTTCTCGCCTCTGCAAACTCACATTCCCTCCTCCAGGCAATTCCTTACTGACTCAATCCACTTTCTTCGTCTCCCAGCCGTCGATTCCACCACACTCAACGTCACTTATACAACCGTTTAACCAACCGATATCATCCATCCTTTCAACCTGAGCCAAACCATCTCAATGTATCATCGTCTTATCTCTCAATTTACTAATTTCTTCACACACAAACAACCCCCTAATACGGTTCATCTCCTCATTTTATCAAAGTTCGTCCCACCCAACACACCCTGAGATTGTCCATCCGAACACATTGTACTTTTAGATCTATATGCCTCTTATTCCAGACTATAGTTTCACTACTGTACATTAAACACAGGTAACAACAGACCCTCATGCAAGACCTAGCGGCACTCAACACTTAGTCCTTTTAAATCTACCAAGGATTTAAATAAGCACGGCTACCCTTCCTACCATTCACCAACTTTCTTACTACAATCTCCATCTATCACGTTCCCATTTTCATCCGAACATATATCCAAATATTAACATTCAGAACCACTTGTTCCAGTTGGCTCACCATCCACATAACCTAGCAACACGAGAACTATCTCACGTCACAACCATAAACCTTGCTTCTTATCTACGCTTACTTCAAACAACTCCTTTTACACACCCTGCCTAATCCCTCCTACTCAATCATCTCTCAATTCTTTGTCAGATAAAGATAGATTTACATTCTCAGGACATTTAATTATTGCCACGTTATTTCTGCCGGAAATGTTTTCCTCAGTATGATTCCATATTTCCTGAGAAAAATGTAAATGAAACCTATAAAGTGTACACTTTCACTGACATAAAGAAACTTAAAACAGATATCTATAATTTACAGCCTAGAAGAATTTCGTTCTATGTCTGAGCAATAGACTTTTAATTCGATTTCCATTACAGAAAATCTTGGAAGCAACTTTTAGAAAAAGTTGCCCCTATAGAAAGTTTAATAAACCATTCCGACTGACAACGTTCAAAGCAGAGCGCTGTTTTCCTTATTAAAAAAGGATTAAAACCTTTCTTAGAAACACCATAGGGCAAGAAAGACTTTCGCCTTGCATGCTTTCGGATCGAGAAAGACTTCTTATTATGGGCATCACAAGATTTTAATCATAAAAGTGATTGATAAAGTTTGCCTCAATCAACAAGATAGAAGACGGCCTATTCTTTTTAAATAAAATTGTAAAGGTAATTACCATAACTTTTTTAACATAATTGTAAATTTTTTTTACCCTTTTTCCTAGATTCATGCCATTACGGTCTTCAGATGGTCCTCTTTTTAACAAATCACGCACTCACTCCGCCCTTACACACACACACACCCACCACACACACACATATATATATATCTCTATATATATATATAGTATATATATATATTTTACTATATTATATATATATTATATATAATATATATATAATAATATATATATATATATTATATTATTTATATATAATATGTTTATATAATATTATATAATAATATATATATATATTTATATATATATTATATATATATATATATATATATATAGTATAATTTAATCTTATATGATATATAGTTATCTATATATTGTGTGTTATGTGTGTGTGAGAAAATGCAAATGCCAAACTACATTTTTTAGGAACGAGCCCGCGCCTGAAATATATATATATATATATATATTATTATATATATTATATATAAATATAATTATATATATATATATATATATAATATATATATATATATAAATATTTAATAATATATAGTATTATATATATATATATATATGTACTTTGTTAGTGAAAGGTTGTTTTAAAATCTAAAGGTTAGTTATATATCTAGAGGCATACTGAAAAGTGATTTTTGAGAAACTCTCTGAATGTGTCTTTTGTTCAGAAAAAGAAATTGCAAATATGATACATGAGGTTAGACCTAAAAAAAAAAAAGGTCATGTGTATATATATGAAACATTTTTATCAAATAAATATTTTTCATCACAGTGTTACATAATGATTCTATACATAGTATTGTTTTACAGTATGAAATCTTCATAGAAGTTTATGAAAATTTTAACATATTAGTTTTCCCTTTTTTTAACAAAGGAAATAAATCAATTATTGAATTTATCAATTCATTGAAGGAAATTAATAGAGGAATTAATAAAAAATATTAATCATGATTTTCTAATTATATTGGGTGATTTTAACTCTGATTCTGATGATTCGATCGAACTTTTGGTAAGTTATTAAGGGAATTTATTGATGGAAATCATTTGACTTGTTGATAATAAGTTTAACCGCAGATTCAATTACTTATCTATGCGCTCATAAACGACATCAATGGCTTCGACCATGGGATTTGTTTCACAAGAATTCTAAAAGAAAATGTTTTCACTGATATTGAGGATACTTGTAATAATCTGTTTTCCATGATACTTTCCTTTATCAATGTGTTTTTAAAAGTAAAGTTGAAAGTATTCATGTTCTCTAATACGAATTACAAATACTAAACTTCGTATACTGGATTAAACTTAGCCTTAAAGATTGAACGAATAATTTGCTACTATATTTGACTGTTTTATGTGACGATTAGTATATTTTAATGAAATGAAGGTACCTATTGTTGAATGTACAGGCGCAAGCCAAAGACATTTAAGAATTATCACTATCTGGTATATACATATTTCACATTCTACCAAATAGCAAGTGAATTTTTTTTTGTAGATCGTAAAAAAACTAAAAAATGTTTATACTGGATGATGAAATCTAGACAAATAGGAAGCGAATTTAGATTCAAAGAATGGAAAGCTAATGTGCGATTCTAGAGTAAGCATAAATAAAGACCTTTCTGAGCTAAATAATTTGGATTATACAGTACATAAAATTAATTATTCCAAATTTCTTGTTGAAAGTATGTATGGTGAAGCTCAGTAACGATACCCCAGCGAAGCACGTGACTATACTCTGTAGTGCAAGCAATTTAAGCGTGTGCTTTATCATCATTATGTTATTTTCTTGAAACACAGATTTAATATATGTTGCTATCATGCGAATAGAAATTCTGTGCTCCGTTTGTTTGCGGAACAACTTCTTCCAATAATGTCATGAACCCAAGATCTTCCACATGTCTGAAAATTAGATCATCCATTTCAGCTATACGTTTATCCACCCTCTTAGATTGTATATCAGTTGTATCCCAATATAAGTGAAATAGTAGACTCACAAAAGGAATAAACAACCTCATTTATATATATATTATAATTATATATATTATTATATTAATTATGTATATATATATAATATATATATATTTATATATATATATATATATATATATATATATATATATATATATATATATTTATATATATATAATATATTATAATATATATATTATATATATATAATATATATATAATAATATTTATATAATTTATATATCTCTATTTATTTATATATATCTATAATATAATATTTATTTATATATATATAACTATTAATATTGTATATTCATAAATAATAAATATATATATATATATATAATATATATATATATATATATATATATATATTCTAATAATAATATAATATATATATATACCAAAATACCTATTCTTAATAATCTAGAGTGGATAATATTATCTATAGATGTGTGAAATCTCTAAAGCCTTACGAAGAAATTGCAAAAAAAAAGAAGCAAATCAGTATCTATATAATTGGGGGTGGCATATCTTTTATAGTTAGCCTTAAAACCGCTCTTGAGAAAACTGTATGTGATAAACGCGAAACATCTGAACAATCGTTGTCATTGCTTGAAGATTATCAGAGGGAAAAGCCGAACTAAATAGAAAATTTAACAAATTTAAAAATAAGTATACGTATAAAGTAGCGATATCTCTTAATCAAAGGTAAGGGTAAATTTTTCTCATCTGCACAAATAACTAACTGATCAAGTTAAATATTCTCTATCTCAGATTTTTGACGACGTGAAATTTGAAATAAACATTTAGAGGATGCTGAACCAGAGAGAAAACGAAAGAAGAGAGTTTCTTCACCAATACCTTGTTTCCGGTACGCGTGCATCACTAACTGAGGCTCTGAGTATAATTCTTGTTT
>JABUQX010037772.1:0-15000 GCA_015478945.1 Trachelipus rathkii
ATTTTTCTTAGTTCATGTTAGTAATTATAACTAACTATACTAATTATATATATCACCATTTTTGGGGGGGTTATAAATAAAAAAAATCATAATAATAAAAAAAGACAATTTTTGAGATGTGGGACAAGGAACACGTATATTATTTAGTATTATTTAGTTAAGTATAAAAATTAACAATGTAGTGCCTAAAATATATATTTTGGTTGTAAAGATAGTTACTGTTGTCAGGAGAGAAAATTATAGTTATTGGAGAGATTAATCTCATTGAAAAGTAGGAATAGGTTACGTTTAGCATGCAATGTTAGTTAGTTACTTATTACAATGTTTAAGTGTGGAACTTTATTTAATGTTAACAGTTATTCGTGTGTAATTGTGTTAGGTTTTGTCTTGAGTACATTATTATCTATAGTATTCATTAGTTTAAGGTCATATAATCTTTAATGATGTGAGAATACGCTTAATTCACGTTAGAGTTTAAATATTCGTTGATCTAGATATGATAGTATTAACCAATGTTGTGAATAAATATTTAAGTTAAATATTAACTATTATTAATAAAAATTAACATTGTTATGTTTCAGAGAGACATGCTTTGACAAAGTGTGAATAAGGTTACGTCTTTGTTATGCTATGTTACTAGTTACTATTACACTTGAGTTGTAAGTATGTGGAACTTTTTATAACTGAGTTTAGTTAATTCGTGTGTAATATTAGTGTGTGAGAGGTTTGACGCGCGGATTGTAAGACGCATCTATATATCTTAGTTCAAGGTGTTGCGGATCGTTTCTTGAGCTTATTATTGATGTATATGTGAAACTTTGTTAGCGTTAGCAGGTTATTCATGTTTACCGATACGATAATTTGCCAATGTTGTGATAAATTTTAGTTAAATAATTACTATCCCTGTTAATATAAATTTACATTTGTATATATCCTTTAGAGATAGATTTCCTTATATTTATTTATATTATTTATACTATTTACTGTATTGTTTTAATAATGACGTAATCTATTGTAACTGATATTACAGTTTATATGCATGTTTTAAGGTGTTGCCAGGTTTTTCGTTATGTTGTTATTTAATAATTATACAATATATTTCCAAATTACTTCTAAAGTAGCTTATTATTAATGTGAAAACTTGTTGTTAGCAAATATATTCGTTGATTCAGTGTCTAAATAAATGAAAACATATGTTAATGTTTACCAAAATGATACTCGAAAATGTGACTTGAATCAATCGATAATATAATGATCAATAGATCAATAGATCAGTAGATCATGGTAAGATGTGTGGCAGTGTATATAGATATATATAATATATATAGTATGGCTGAGTTGATATTATCACTCATTTACTGAATTATTAGAGAGTTTATGTAAAACATGATAAGTTTTAGTAAAAATAATGACTGAACAAAGATGAATCAATAAGATCACGACTGGTCAGAATAGGGTAGGTTATGCGACTATGGCCTGGATTGATTTAATCGCTGCATTCAACTGATATTTCAACTGAGATTCTCACAGACTGATATAAAAACATGTACCATTAATTTAAATGATAAAAAATATGATTGATATCATGAATCAATAGATACAATTAGATTCAATTAAGAATCATAGATCATAGATCAGGAAGCTGATTAAGGGTAGTTGTAGAATGAGTGGTTTGATTTACTGAATTACTACTTGCTTTAGGGTATTAAAATCGTAAAAATTAGTATAAGTTTTATAAAACCTTAACAGAAGTAGAAATTTATATTATTTACTTTATTATTTATTTAATTTTATTTATTTATTAATATTTTTATTTTTTCTTGATGGTTCTGAACCATTAATTTTCGAATATCTACAGACTCACAATAACATATTAATAAAGCACAACATTGTATGTATATACTGAATGTTTATTAACTAACCTATCACCGGCTCCATCACCAGAGCGGTATACTCGAGTTAATCTTGTAAAACTTACATCTCAGACTCTACTTCTATTTCATTCTTCCAAATCGTACAATCTCATCTGGGTTCCTCTTCCGATAGTTTGCTTCTGTCTTCTGCTGCCTTTTCTTGCGCTGTCCCTTGGACGAGTATATTAGCACATTCTAGACTACATGTCGCAATCTATTATTACATTCTTCTTTTCAAATTTGGACTCCCCTCGGGGTTCTCACTAGAGAGACACATACGAATAACCTTTAAAATTATTTCTTTTTACTAAATGACACCACCCCTCACCGGCAGAACCCCTATTCCAAGGAGGGGGCGTATTTAATTTAAGAGTCTGAGAGGTACGAAGCCAACCTAAGGTGAAGAATCAAGATACTATTCTGTCACCCGCAAATTACGAACCGGGATCTCTCGTTTGTTGGCGAGTGCTGCCTCTCCACTGAGCTAACCTGGGTGTTTCCCATCCTAATTAAGCTTAACTTGACAGTCTTATTGAATTGTGAACAGCCTCTTGATATGATTCTGGGATATTGACTTAGGGTAGATATACGGACATTACTATTTTAGAGCTCAGGATAGGATTTAGGATAGAGCTTTGCTTAAATTGGTAGGCAGATCTTTAAAAAGAAAACACAAGAATATGAAATAAGCCAAAATACACCAGCTAAATATAATATTTTCTATCAATCGACATACAAAAAACTCCTGTCCCCTCCTGAATATCCCCTACATAATTAACTAACCACAAAGTATTCAGAGACTTTACATAACAGAACATTAATACACAAAAATCTTATATGGAGTAAGATAGTCGTCCCCCTCTAGCAGAGGAGAGACGGGCGACAGAGAGTAAATTACAGTTCAAATTCAATCATCTGAGTAAGACAAGAGAAATTAAAATCAGTAATCAATAATAGTAAAAATCAATGACTATGAATAGAATTAACTTATTTTAGCCCGATACGTTAACCTAACATGGTTTCAGCAGAAATATGGCACCTTAGACTGCACTACATGAGGTATGCCACCACCTTAATAGTAGAGAACACTACTAAGACGGATCATTCAAAAACTCATCGTCATATAGATGAGATACCAACTGTAGTATTACAGATTATATATATATAGGTAATAATACGAGTGAATATAAGCATCTTATACTCACAGAAAAGGAAGTCGCAAAAATAACAAAGGGAGTTAGCGTAATATTATTACACTCTATCGATCTCTGCAGGTAGACCACGACCCATTAAATACAAGTTACACACGACTTAGATAAAATTTAACCTGTTATCGAGACTTAATACTACATAACATAGATTAATATTCCATAGATTGTAAAGCAACTCATCTATATTATCCTTCATTATCGAAAATGAGGTGCTAGTCACGGATCAGATGGACTTTAGGAATTTTTACTGCAAAATACGAAAATAGTGTCAAGAAATTACAAATTAAATATCTCACAAGGAAGATTTAGGAGTATCATTTTATTGGCTCCCAGTCAACGACTCAGAAATGAGTATGTGAGCGGCGAATGCAGCGTTTTAGAGGTTCTGGATGATAATTAGGCAGTTCCTAAATCCTATTAGAATAAAGTTTCTTTGCTTTGGAGTTTATAATCGGTGAGTATTAGTTTTTTCGCTCATCGGAGTCTAAGTGATCGTTCTACAACACACTTGACTATTTCACCATACTGCACAAGTAGGCCCGGATCTAATCCTGGTAAGTGAGAAATCAATGTTGATATAATTATTTATATATAATATTATTATATATATATATTATAATTAATAATAATATAAGATATTAATATATATATATATAGATATTAATATATATCATAAATAATTAATATAATATATATATATATATATATATATATATATATATATATATATATATATATATATATATATAATAATTAATATATATATATATAATATATATAATAAATTATATATATTATTATATACCGTGTTGACGCATCTTGACATGGACGATACACAACTTGATATTAGCGAGTACCCTGCAATTGCGATCGCAAATATTTCGGTTGCAGTTGCGATTGCGCCGCAATTTCTTTGATAAATATAACATAATAACCATATTATTACTATTAGCTGTAATTATGAAAATATTATGTTTCTCAAACACTGATAACAAGTTTAAACATATGTAAAAATTTTCTCAGGCAGTAATACTATTTATAAGTGTCAGGAATATATCGTTTTTAGATTAATTTAGTCTTAAAATTAAACTATATTAGTCTGAAATAAGGTTGTTGTTTATATCCGTAAGTCGTAAAGATATTTTCACTCACTGAGATAATAAATGGATATCGGTTCTTGACGACAAAAACGTGTAAGTAATAATATTTTCCGAGGTCTACCTATACCTTAAACATTTATCTTACATGATGTAGGTGATTTTCAGTATAGATTAATATAGTATCAGAGTTATAAGCTTCGGCTATGACCAGAGATGAAACTGTACTATCCGATCCAAAACCCACTACTGTCCTTACTACAAGAATTTTTTGAATTTGTAAGTCAAACGAAGAAAGGCTGATCGATATGGTATTCTATATGTAATATTATAAGTAGATTATTATTACCTCCAGTCTAAATGTTCATATAAGGCTCAGAAAAGAAGTTCCTCTACAGTCTGGCATTTAAAAATTAATATACAAAGAACATATAAAACTAGAACACGGCAAAAATAAACCGCTACACACTACTCACAAAATAAGAAAATAAAGACGAGACCACCTAAAGCATAGACAATAATCATGATGAAAATCACCCTATGAGACAAGTGGGCATTATTTGGGTTGTTTAATATTTGGTCTTTCAATCGGAGAGGGATTTTTAAAACATAATATGCAATAATGAACGCACTACAAATCACACTTAACCACACATTATTCACTATAGTATGATGCATATGAGTTGTACAATTATAATCAAGATTGCTCTTAGATAAACTTCCTTAATATATCTTATAAAAATTAAAAAGTACTAAAAAAACGTTTTATGAACTATTTTTAATATTATAAGTGATTGCAATGATATATCTTCAAACTGGCAATGAACTTTTAATGATTTATATAACATATACTATATTTATTAAAATTATTATATTAAATTATTTATTTTTTAGTTCAATATATAGTATTCTTTCTTTTAGATTATTTTATTTTATAGGAAAATTTGCTACCATAATTATTATTAAAATTTATAGAATTAATTATTATATTCATGTTTGTGTATCCATAAATATGACAACTAAAACATCAGTACATTGGTATTTATTGAAAGTCCATTTATAGAATCTCACTCTTTTCCATTTTCATTTCTCATTATTGCATCCGTTGTACCTGTCAGAAAACCGTACAGAGTACGTTGATCATGTGAGTCTGACGAGTATAAATGACCGTTAGAGCGATCTCGAATGCTCTGGTGTTTCTTACGGCAACTTCGCGTCTTCTTGAGGTTGCGCAATCTTTCATGAATCTCTAAACAGCAAATTACAAAGATAGAGAATAATTCATGTTTAAGGGATCATGTGGATTGTTCAGTAATGTGTATTGATATGGTTCCTATAGTTAGATGATGCTAGTAAGAACGTTTATTAATGGTAGTAAGACACTATTGAGTTAAGCACTGGCATAAGACATCTGGTAATCTGTTTATCAGTAAATTCTTTTATGTCATTACTTCTCAGATACACAGTGATAGTAATAAGACTTTTAGTTTTGTAGTACTCAAATTTATCCAACATAGTATTACACTTCTCGAATGTGACTTGAACTCTAGAGGACATCAAGTGAGGAATCACTATAGATCCATATTTAGACATATGGGGCTTAAGAAAGATCAACTGAGATATATAATCCAGTCATTAAGATGTAATAGTGTAGCAGTGTGGCTATCGGACGGTTTCAATTAGACTGACATTTCCGATTTAGCTGAATTTATAATTTTTTTTTCTAATATGGATTTAAAAATTGAGGATATAATAAGAAAACCGTCGAATGTATACATGTCAAAAATTTTGTACCTTAAATGCTACAATTATCTTTTTATTCGAGAGAGATAAAAGATATTTATAAATAAAGAACATTGAAACTTAAAAAGTTCCCACAGCAGTGCTACGAGAATCAATGCATCAAATAGATTTCAAGCAGTACACGACGCTGGTCATAAGAGAGAGAATGTAGTTGATCAGGGTTCTTCGAATTGCATGATCTTGATATTTTACGGAGGTATAAGGGGTGAATCATCAGACATCAAATTATATAGTAAAAGAAACAGAGATCATCATGTAATGTAATCAAAGATGAAAGACGCATTCATAACGAGATCAAAACTAGTAAAGTCAAATAAATTCTAAGTAGCATTCCGTAATAGATCAGGAAGGCATGAGGGCTAGTTAGGAGTGGTCTATTTACTGATTTTAGCTGATTATAACTGGTATGAGAGAGTAATGTATAAAACGGTAATTTCTCAGCTACAACAACAGATCAAAGAGAAGAAATTTTTATCCTTATTATACTTTTAGTTATATTGTGATTGTTCTTTTCTTGAGTTTTTTTATTCAGAGAGACTGGTTCCTGAACATTATTTTCCGCATCTTATTGACTCAAATTATTCATATATTAAAAACCATATATATAGATATACTCGTATGATCCGAATGATGTTTATAGTGTGTGAGATCAGATAACCGCGCACCGGTCCAGACGCGCACCGAGATGCATACCACTCCTGGTACTTCTATCTGTACCTATCTCACGCAGACATCGTACATCTTACATATGGGAGCAACACTATACTTCACCTTTCACGTAGCCTCTTCCTAGAATCATGGTGATCGACTTTGTTCCATGTATAGTCTCTATATTATACACTTATTCTTCTAACGTTAAATATTAATTAGCATCCTTTAACGTTAACTACTTCTACTTACACAATGCGATATTCCTGCTTTAATGCTTCTTTAACTATTGCGAGATAACCCCTTGTAGCAAGAGGGTAATGGCCTCTTTTAGTTATCATGCTGACATAACCGAGAGCAATGAGAGGCACAAACATTCATCTTCAGCATTGGGAATTGCAAATATCTGTTACCGCACAATATATGTTTAGTTTCGTAAGTTATACTATTTTTAAAGTTATTTGTCAAATAATACTATAATGAACTATTATAGGCGAAACAAAATCATTTCAAGACACTTCGAATACGAAAATACAAAAAAAAAAAAAAAAAAAAAAAAAAACTTTAACACAAAGTTCAAGTAAACCCAAAGTGCCCCAAATAAAACGCAAGAAACCCCCCAAAAAACAGTGCCCTGGGGTTTTTGGTCCAACCCGATATATATATATATATATATATAATATATATTAACAGGTGGCGGCTCGTGTAAACTTGGCGTGGAGGGCTGCAGGTATATATAGTAATATATTATATATATAATATATATATATATATATATATTTATAATATATATATATATATCTTAATATATAGATATATGATATATATATATATATATATATATATATATAATATTAATACAAATATACAATCTCGTAAAATAATTTATATTTATGTGTGTGGATAATTAAAAACTTTTTTTTTTTAAATATCGATTGTGCAATGCTTCGAACAATTCTGTACAATGATACTCAAACATGATATCCTCATTATGACCTTGTTTACGCTGCGAAACACTATGATTGGTCGAAGTTAATAAATCTACGTCTGAGATTTATCTCTTATCTATATATAATCAATAGGGCGCAGCGTTCTCACTATGCGACAGGTGGGAGGGCACTGCATAGAGACGTCGGACTATAATACCTCGTCTAATGTTATAATGTATTATCAGTTTTTCTGCGAAGATTAGGCTTTGTTCGACACATTCCAAAATATGTTAAGAGCCGCACAGATATACGTTGTTTATTAGAATACTATGGTTGACATGACGAATTTGTGACCTTGAGCTAACCAGGAGGAGCCAACCCACTTCATGTTGAGTAGACCTGCCAAGAGCCCTTAAAAAAAAAATCAGTCATTTCATGAGTAAACTCTAGACATAGCTCGAACTGAATAAGATTTGTCGATTAATCGCTCATGCTTATCCTCATATCTTTTACTCAGAAAGCTACGGCACGACTCAATCACCTATTCCAACAAGTTGCGTAGCGTTACACATACCAATTCTCACCTTCGCACGTTCTGCCGGAGCCCCCCTAATATCTTACATTCCTCTACCGTCCTTGAAATTTCCCTGTTTCGAGCTTAAATACTACTAATAGAAATGTATACCTTCCAATTGATACCAATACCTCTATTCCTTCATAAGTCGAAAGGGTGCAGTGGTCAGATGCCCTGATACGTACTACCACGCGAGCTCAATATGTAATCTTAAGTAAAATCTCAATCCTCTGTGTCTTCACTTGCCTCTCGGATTAAATCCCGGCCCTTCGTGCGCGGGAATAGAAAGTGTGTTTGACTCACTCCTCTCTTGACGCCCTACGATAGGTCTCCCTGTTTTGCTCCTTTGACCTCGCGTGTGACGCGGAGATCTGTGCGGCTTGAGTGCTATCTGACCTAATAATCAGGTAGCCTTTACATCTCATTGAACAGTTCTCTTCTCAGGGTCAATTCTCGTGCCAGTCTTCTTTAGCATCATCGCCTGCGTCAGGTCCTTCGCGTTTCCACTATCCTCTGCTATTTCGCATCAAAGTATGGGCTGCTGTGTATCTAAACTCATGGGTCAAGAATGAGAGAGAAATAAGAATGACGGTACGAGTTATTTTCATCTCATTACTCTATTGCTCTCGCATCTCATCTTGCAGTTGCTTCTTCTAACCATCAAGTATCATATCTAACTATATAGTAGTAATAATATTTAATTATATATAACATACTATATATAAATATATTATATATACGTATACTTATATATTCTATTATATATATATATATATAAATATATATATATATATATACTATATATATATATATATATATACCTTCTATATAGTTATATATATACTAAATATATTACTATACTTATATACTATACTATATAAATATATATCTATAGTATATATATATATAATATAATATAAATACTATTATATATTAATATCTTCTATATATATATCTATATATATATAATCATGTTATATATAATTATATATATAATAATATTCTATATATAATAATATATATATATATACTATATGTATAATAATATATAATATATATATATCTATACTATATAAATTCAGTCTATATATATATATTAATAAGTATATATAGAGTTTTTACGTTTTCAACTCCGTCAGTTTTTGAGAGTTTTTTTGTTTTTTGTAAATATATTCAACTAAATGTGATCCTAATAATCAATTTAAGTGGTACGGAACATGACTTCAAAAAATATATATGAATTTACGTTTTAGCAACACGTGTTTATTTTTTTTATTTTTTTTTTTTTACTACAGGAATACCCAAGGGTAACGGCAAGAGAATGGCAAGAAGTCGGGGTCTTCTCGCTTCGGGGGAAACTACACGAGTACGACTATTCAGCCCTCTCCGAGGTGAGGGTCTCCGGATACCCCCGCTCTTATATTTTGGGTGTCGCGGGGGGTTCCTCCGCCTCCCTACGGTGGTTGGAAACGTCCCCTCTGCTCCCCCGTGCTTCGAGCCCCCGAATTTTTTTTTTTTAATTTCTTTTTTTATTTTTTTTTTTTATGCTCGTTTTTTTTTCATTCTTTTTTTTACATTTTCATATTAAGCCTCATACGCTGATCCAAATATGTAATTGTTTTATCTGTAAGTGTGTCGTACTTTTGAGATATTTAATATATGAAAATTCTTTTTTTTTTTTTTTTTTTTTTCTTTTTTTTTTTACATTTCCTGTAATACGCTTTATACGCTCATTTTCAAATTAAAATTGAGATTTTTCTGTAAGTGTCGTACTTTTAGGATATTCATTTTTTAAAAACAAATAACAAAAATGTGATTTTAAATTATTTAAAAATCCTTCGAATTTCTGAATCTATGTCCGTCACCACCTCGAATTCGATTGTTGGTATCCATATAGTAGCATATATTAAAAAATAAACATACACAAAATTATAAATGATCAAGCATAAAACAGAATAGACCTATTGATATATATATAATATATATATATTATATAGTTATATATATACTATAGTATGTACTATATATATAGTATATAGTAATATAGTATATATATATATCAGAAATAATTTACTTAAATGAACTATATTCCCTCCATTTTTGTTGGTCATATGTACTCTACTAGCCCATATCATATAATATGTTATATCACCATTATTTCTGTATAATATCTGTATTATATATATAGTATTATATATACTATACTATATACTATATTACTTATACATATATATATATATATTATATATAATAAGTATCTATATATATAATATATATGATATATAATACTAATATTATATATTATGTATAATTAATATAATAAATACGTATTATATATATATCTCTTGATGTGTTCTTGATTAATTAATAGTTTAAATTGTTTTTTTAACTGTCTTTATTAATTTTTCAGTTTACAGACATGTTTTTAAAGGTGCCATATATGAAATACAATGCCTCCAAATTGTCATCTCTTATAACATTGCCTATTGGAGATACACAATCCTTGAGAGGAATTTTTTTCTTTTACGACATTTTTCAAGCCTTCTGATGTAATTTATAGAGCGTGATTTAAAAAAAAACTTCATCTCATCCATCAGGTTTTTACGTTTTTGCTATAAGTCATTAATATACATATAAGACTATATTATATATCATACTATATATATATATATATATATATATATATACTATATATATATATACGTAGTATATATATAATATATAAATAATATAATATATATATAATTATATGATAGGACTCTTTACGTGGATTTGAATCTTCGCTACATCTTATACTGTATACTTCATCGGGAAATCTTACGACATAAGAAAACAGACGTCGTGGCTACTCACATCGCGTTGAATCTTGGCTTTGACGCAAGAATTTTTTTTTATTGCTCGCAGAGACCGCTCGTTCATTGCTATATATTCCACTAATAATATTATATTTAAGTATGAGTTATATTACCTACTACTAATTATATATATCATTATATATAATATAATATGCATATATATACATTAATATAGATATATAACAAATATATATATAATAGTAGTAATATTATATATATATATTACTATTTAAGCTAAAGATGTATTCTTATAGTTCTAGCTTGTGAGAATATACGCATGTTTCTGTTTTATTTAAGTGTACTGTAGGTCCATTTCATTCTTGATGAATTACGCCTCATGTTGACTTTCGTCCATTTTATCTCTTTCTATGTTGTATCGTTCGGTTGCAAGATGGCTGTTCACGCACAGTCCTAGAACTCGTTGCTCTTCTACATCTGCGGCAGTTATACAGTAAAAAAGTACGACAAAAAAAACTAACAGACAGTGTGTAACAAATGTATACAAAGTATATTTTGGTTAGATATGGGTGACCCAAGCAAGAGACTGGGCACCTCATTTTGTATGCTTTCGAGTGTATTGAACGAACTGCGTACATGGAGTACAAGGCTAGGATACAACTAAACCTTTTCATTTTGGAGTGGCTCATGATTTGGAAGGGGAGCCTCACAATCACCAGACGATGTAATGATCTTACTATGTTTCTTTAATGGGCACAGCTTTCGCTTAAAAAACAAAAAGACATACACGGTATCCACATGCCCAAAGATCACAAAACCTCCTATCGTCTCTATGGGGTAGTGAGATACCCTGATCCCTTCAGCTCCAGCAAAACTTTCGTTCGATACTGCTATGTAATGACTCACAGAATGTACGAGAGTAATCTTGGAATAATAATAAGATGACCGTTAATTTTATAATACCGGTTGTGAAGAAACCGCAGCTTTTCACACAGTCCAAATGATGGTTAGTGCTCTAGAGACCTTGAAGCCGCTCTCTACGATTCACCCGAAAACCTTCATTTTTGGGCTCACGGTTGAAAGGAAACACATGTCTACAAAAAGGGGGACGTTGCTGCTTATTTCCACATGATTTAGAGATAGCAGAAAGAAGATATCTTCTGTAACAGATTTTTCTCAAAGAAGAGACGAAATCCAGTATTGTTAATGCTCTAGACGTTCCTGGACTCCAATGAAATGTTTCCATATTTGGCTCACAGATAACAAATGGAGTACCCTTTACCGACTCATGAAAGAAAGCCAGCACAGCTATGCTCGCCCTCTATAACGGAGTAGGGTTATGCTTACTTCCTGTGGCAGCTTCTTGCTTGGAGAGAGTTGTCGAATTTGGATGGATCTCTCCCTGAATGGTGAATCTCCGATTGTTGGGAAAGCTGCTGGGCGATTTAAGGTACTCTCCTTTGTTACTAGGCACAAAGAAGTGTGCTCCACAGAAGTATCCGTGTTTCTATGTGACATGGATAGCCTGTGAATAGGAATCAGCACTATATCTAAAAAGGATGGCCCACTCACAAGATCCCGGTCACACCTGGGATAAAAACGTAACTATAGAGAATTTAGTAGATCCAAAAACGTTTTATTGTCCCCTGAAATCACATGAAAATGAGAGATTGATCGAAAGCAGTAAGTGATCGGCAACTACCAAAAAATATTGAATGTTTTCAAATATTTTTTCACCGTTTTCTAATTTGTCAGAAGGCAGCTAAAGAGGAGTAATCTGTCGGTCTAAATAGAGAACCTTTAAGGAATAGATTGCGTAATTTAAGAACAGAGATGGGAGAAACGAAAAACATAAGCATTGGTGGACAATTCATAAGTCAATTGCCGAACCAGCTTCTAAAGAACAAGAAGATCCAGAATTACTAAAATAGTAGTTGAATAGTACAAATTAAAGACTTAGGTGTTGCACATGGTTTTAATAGATATCATTTTTACACTCCGACTCTGGATACTTCCCAGATAATCCTAGGAGCTGCTGAGGAAGGTTGAGGCACAAGGTGACGATTTTCACAAGATATAAAGAATGGAAAGACATATCAGGGAAGATGAACGTCAGCATGATAGCGATTTATTCTTGATGCTTAAGAGGACAATCCACGTAATAGAACAAATCGGAAAGTTAGCAAAAGAATCCTCACATAAACAGGCAACGATACTTATGAAAGTTAGACTAATGTTTAATATGATAATTAGTATAGTTTTTCCTTATTTTACGCAACACCCAATCCCTATATACTTGTATTCCCTATTATGAGCCGGCTAGATTAAAGTTTACTTATCAAATCCACCTGTCTATATAATTTGATTCTCAACACTTCTAATATTACAAAACTAAATTTTACGGTTATTGAAGAAAAAACACCTAAGAAAAATTCAAAATTGTGGAGAACATTCATTAGGGAAGAAGGCCTAAAAGTAAAGAACAATTTCCAAATAAGTTTAATAATTAGTGACATCAGCCGATTTTCGCCGATATTTTATGAAACCTTATACAACAATGGTTATCACGCAAATATCGCATCTTAACAGCACGAAGAGACGTTTTCCAAAAAAAACCGTTCAACAATACTCCGACCGACTGAACACACGTTTATGAAGTCTGTTCCAAATTTACTGCCAGAATGCATGTGCTTTTCTTAATTAATTTTTTTTAAAGCTTACAGATTTGATGTTAAAGTCTGTTTACGTCCAGCATATAGGGCGCGGTTCGAGGTGCACAGGGCGGAGCCGCTCTGGAGACAAATCGGCTCGTGTACACTGTTACCCACTTACTACTAAAAATCCCTGATCTATAAATTTATCTATCCGAGGAGCGAGAAACAAATCTATGAAATCAATCCTATAAAGGAAATGGACTCAGGAAAGGGGAAATGAAAAATAAAAAGGAATAAAAAAAATAGGAGACGAATAGAAAAAAGAAGAACAAGAGAAAAGGCAAAGAAAAGAAGAGAGGAAAGAGAAAAGAAATAGAAAGAAAATAGCAAGAAAAAAAGTAAAAAGAAAAGAAAATCAAGAGAAAGAAGACAAAGAAAAAGAAACGAAAAGAGAAAACTAAGGAAACGATGAGAAGAACTTAGAGAAGGAAAGAAAAAAAGAAAGAAAGAAACGAGAAAAATAAAAAGAAAGAAAATGAAAGAAAGAAGAAAAAGAAATAAGAAGAAAAAGAGCGAAAAGATATAAAAGAAACAAAAAGAAAAAGAGAGAAGAAGAAAAAGAAAAACGTAAAATAAAGAGAGAGAAAGAACAAAAAAGAAAAAGAAAAGAAAAAGGACAAAGAAAAAGAAAAGTGGGAAACAAGAAAAATGAAATTAAGAGAATAGAGAAGAATAAAAAGAAAAAAGAAAGATATAGAGAGAAAGAACGAAAGAGAGAAAGGATTGAAAAAGAAAGAACGAAAAAGAAAGAAAAAGAGAGAAATAAGAAAAAGAAAAAGAAGAAATGAGGAAAAAAGAAATAAGAAAAATTAGAAGAAAAGATGAACAAAAAGAGAAAAAGAAAAAGACAAAATGAAAGCAAATCAGAGAATAAGTGAAAACAGAGAGAAGATAAAAAAAGGGAGGAATAAGAGAAATAAGAATGGAGAAAAAGTATGAAATTGATAATAGAAAAATGAAAGAAAAAGAGAGAAGATATAACAGAAATAGTAAAGGAATGAGATAGACAAAAGAGAAAAATAGAGAAAAAAGAGTAAAAAGGAAAAACAAGAAAAAGAAGAAAAAGAAGAAAATCGAAAAAGAAAAAAGAGAAAAGAAAAAATAAGAGAGAAAAAGTAAAGAAAGAAGAAAGAGGGAAGACAAGAAGAAGAAAAGAAAGATAAAAGAGAAAATAAGAAAGAAAAGGAAAAATTGAGGAAATAAAGAAAGAGAGAAAGAAACGAAAAAAACGAGAAGGAAAAGAAAAGAAATAAAAGGAGAAGAGAAGAAAGGGGAAAAGAAAGAAAAAGGAAAAGAAA
>JABUQX010037772.1:20000-25000 GCA_015478945.1 Trachelipus rathkii
TTCCAACAATGATTCGGTAAGCTTAACGTCTAATTTTTCGTTATTATATTTTTGATAGAATAAATTGGAAAACAAATTATTTAGATTTCCAAAAATATTACGTTTGATATTAAAGCCGTAGCGGTCTTATGCTAGGCTTGAAAAATAAGCAAACGCTACATCCAATCCTGCATCTCTTTAGCATTAACGCTCGACCTGTTTTAAAATTAGTTACCTCTAGTCTTGTTACTGTTAATAATAACGAATAACATAGCCACTAAAAAGCCTATTTAAATTAACTTGGCCTCTATTAATTTAAATAGGCTTAACTTTAACCATCAACTAGCTTGACCTATACTGTGCTTTACAATTGGTGATCAATCCTACACAAACTAATTTAAATTTTACGATTAAACTTGGCCTAAATCTGATCCCTAAAATTGTCCTAACTTTTGAACCAGGCATAAAAGTTTCATCCTAACTTTAAACCTGGTATACAAGTGCTTTTTTAATTACAGGCCAACTGTAGCCTAACATACTGGCATTAGTTTTGCAAACATTTTGTGATAAACATTAGTTTAAGTTATGATATAATTATAATAGGTTGCATACACCCTGAGGGCCTAAGTGCTTATGTCAACAGTGGCTCTGATTAGGATAAATGAATAAAAGAGGAGGAATAAAGAATTCTTGATATAGAATCTGCAATGTGTAGCAGTTTTTTATGATGCAATTGGAGTTCTAAAAAGAAAAAGAACCATAATAAGTAAAAGTTAAAAATACTATTAAAAGTTGAAAAAAGAAAGTTAACAAACCCTCCACGCTTCTATTTTCCATATTAACCTAGAAACTTTTAATAATAAAGTGTCTCAAATTAAAATAATTGATAATGATATTTTGGATTTAATGTACAATAGTAAATTAGATTTAAGTGACTTGCTTTTTATTAAAAAGTACAGAATAAAGTGGCTACAATTTGATCTAGTTGTGTGGAATGTCTATTTTATTAAATGCTGCAATAAAAGTGTAACTCATGAGATGGTAGCAATACTACTGGAGCATTGTCGCTGTTTCTAAAATTAACATTAGTGAAGTTAAACTACCTCTTTTGCATTGCAATAAGTTTGGTGATCTAGATAATAACAAATTGATATATCATAATTTTTTAAATAAATTCCAAAAATACTACAGAGTACTGTACTAATTTAAAAATGCTGTTGTTGACACGTTTAATTAGTTATCTCAAATATTACAATATAAAGTTGTGAGTCATTTGTTAATAACAATTGATATTTATAAGATAGCATTGGGCGTTAAATAAAAGTTTTTGAAGAGCCATTCATCAATGAGTTTATACATATATTGCTAGACTTAAAAATATCAGAGGGTTTCGATAAAGATTTCCAGCACCATAATCTATAATAAACAAACTGTTCAATTAGTTTTGAACTCAAATTGTTATTTAGATTTTGAACAAAAACTCCAGGTTGTATTTTGTTGAGTAGTACTACTTTAAGAAACCCCCATTTATTTAAAGTGAATTGGTACACAAGGTTGGTACAAATTATCCTACCATATGGCAGCTGTTTGACTAATACAATGAAATTGTAAATACTTTTATTTGGGCTAAGCCTAAAAAAGATTTGTTGACCCATCTCAAGCTTAAAATTAAGAGTAAAGCTAGTTTTAAGTAATAGTAATAATGCAACTTTACAAAATTTTAAAACTAAAAATATGTATAGGTATACCATGATTTTAATGCAAGTAATAATGACAAAATGGTTTCAAATGATATAAACAAAAACTGTTTGTAAATTTTGTCAGTTAAATAATTACCTCTTTTAGACAGGCTTGATAAATATGTGTCTGTGGAAGACAGAATTGCAAGGATTAAAACTCAAATGTTTCCAAATGCAAATCCTATTCCCATGTAGCAGCATTCTGTCCCTCAAATAGTCTGTAAATAAGACATATAAAATCAACTTATCCATAATTTATGCCTCAGTTTCCAACATAATATAACAAATGTATAAGTGTTACCTAACATACAATACAACTAATAAAAAGGTAAACAAAAATTAATATATGAGGGATCCTAAATATGGAATAGTGGCTTTACATTCCTTTAGAGTGTTATTAGAGAGAGATGTACAATGCAACTACAGTAAGAGGCGTAAATTTTAAATGCATGCAAACTATAGGTGAAGAAAAAAGAGAACTTTAAACAAGTTCTCTTAGGTGTTATATTATGAACAGGACGTTTTCAGCATGCCATATTTAACTAACAACAACCTTTCCTCAAATACGAAATGAATGGTGTTAACGATTGTTAATAGTTTTAAAAATGATAATTTAAGGTTAACTGATTCATCATTTACAATGACATAGATCATAAAAATTTTGAGTTAGAAGGTACTGACATTATTGAATTTTTGTCTTAATTTGAAGTAGTTAAAATAATGTCTAGTAGTTGTTTTAAAATTAATAATAAATTTATTTATAATGTACAATATTTCATGACTAGAAAACAAATAATTTCCTTATAAAAATAATTTGCATGTTAAAAACATAAATCTATTATTACTGATTTTGTAAACAAACTGTAGTTATACTTCATTATGAGTCCTTCAAAGATTTTCATCCTTTAAAAGTATTTTGACTGATTTAAACAAACATACTGAGAATATTTCCTCATTAAAATCCATTGGTATTCCATCAAACAATGTTCAATTCACATCCTATGACATAATCATAGACAAATTAAGGAAGGCATAACGTTTGAAAAGGGATACTAATGTTTCAAACTTCATTTTGATTGCTATGAAAAATAAATCAATCTTGTTTCATCTAATCCTTAATGTCTCGTACAAATATGGTGTACAAATGATTACAAAAAATAAAATCACTAACATACAACAATGTTTTCAAAATCGGTTAAAAGAAGGCACACTAGTATGTCCACACTACTGAACAGAAGAAAGATCATTAATTCTTGTGCCACATAGAACTATAATAAAAACAGCTTTTAGCAAATATAACTAATATATTTTACTAATTGCTCAATAAATGAAATAAAATACTCCATCCTTACTGAATCTCTTACAGTGGCATAGATTTGATAAATTCTTTGAAAATTGTATTTATTTATGACTAATAACTATATGTGAGTCTTAAGTGATACACATGTTCTTTAAACATTAACCAAGAATTAGATAAAACAAATTTTGCTTCTGTGATTCAAAATAATAAATTAGTCAATTTTAGGATTTAATACCATCTCTGCCTTGACATACTGGATCCTTTCATTCCCCATTTTATAAAAATGATATAATGCTCAAAATTCTTAAAGACAAATGTACAGATATTTTATCATCAAACTTTTATATGGACAACTTGATTTATACTGGCAATGTTAGAACTAACAAATTGAATAACTGACATACACTAGAATAAAGAGTGGAGGTTCTTTTGGAACTTAACTCTAAAGAAAGGCAAACTTAAACAAGAGGTTATGGCACAAATATGAGCGAATAAATGAATGAGTAAGGTTATCAATATAATATTAATAACTGACTATGTATATATCTAAATAGATTTCAAGACATAAATACTAAAAACGAAAATTCTGTCGAAATATCTAAAGTGTTTGATCTAATAGTTTGCAACGCTTGTTACAGTTAATGCATGCTTCTAATTGCAAACCCAGCACCAAAGCATGAATGCTAGTCACGTCATAATCTAATATTTTTACAAATTAGTTTACGATATACTTTTGTCCATCCGATGAATATAAATTTTCAAGGCTTATATAGTCGGCGAGATACATCTTTCTTACTTAGATAATTTTTTGGTATACTTAAAAATATTTTTTAAAAATTTCAAAATTATTTTTTGTTTTAAAAAAACAAAACTACTAAATATACAAAGAAATTATCTGAATAGAAAATGTGTATCTCCAACGATCACATATGTCTTAAAAGTGTTATCTTGATCGTAAGGCAGAGAAACACGCAATTTTTTATTTTATCTTTCATTCATTTGTTTTGAATTTCCTGAGATTGCTAAAGCAAAACCCAAAATCAAAAGTATTACATGATCTCCAGGTTATAGACCCATCTATGTATATTCTCAAGCTCAGTCATTTCGAAAATAATAGTAGGAGTTGAAGGAAAATGTCACAAAAATGTTCTCAGTAAATGAAAATGCCAAAATTGATTATAGACAGAAAACAGACTCGAAAAAGACGTTTTGTGAAGTCAGAAAGCTGTTGCTGCTTTTTTTTTATCAAAACAGTTTGGCAATTAAGAACACATGCCGATTATGTCGGGGCACAGACCGGTGAAAATATTGGGATCTGCCTTAACATCGTCACACACTGCAAAGTTTTTTTTGATTGCAATAAAACCAAAGAAGATCCATAAAAAAGCTTCAGATTTCTGGATAAAAATTGCACAGCAACAATTCATGATAAACTAAGTACTAGAGTTGTTGCACCATAATAACACGATTCAAAACCTTATTAGTTAGTAATTTAATTTGTTCCTGATGGTGATGGTATTTAAGATCAAAGTTAATTTTAAAATAATTTATTGACGATAGCACTATAATCTCGTTATCCTTTCATTCCCATCATTTTATATCCATATTACAAAAACTCCAAAAAAGTACATCTTGGATTGACTCTACCTAACTTAATGAAAACCAAGGTTTTTGGGATCACAGTTATATGCAGTAAAAAAAAGGTTGCTAAAGATTGCATGATTTGCACTAAAATCAATGTTCATGCTTTCAAATATCCCAAATATACTGATATACCTAAAAACCATGTGAATCTAGTAATCCCCTTCAAACATGTCGGTATAGACAAACAGAACATATTTTGTTAAGAATGAAACTCAAAAAGCGACGAAAACACTTATTCTAGTGTTTACTTAACTTAATATCAGAGCAATTCATTTTTGAATTAATAATAGATTAAGGGAGTTCAAAACTTCCTATTGGCTTTTCAGCGCTTCTGTACT
>JABUQX010037772.1:30000-42500 GCA_015478945.1 Trachelipus rathkii
TTATCTTGTACAACATGTAACAGCAATCAAAGTATCAATGCAAAGATTTGAGTCCAAAACAGTTGAGTGGTTTTAACTTTTCCGTGAGGTATATATATATATATAGATATATATATATATATATATATATATATATACATATATATAGTATATATATATATATATATATATATATATATATATAGGCATATATATATATATATATATATATATATATATATATATATATAAATAGTAGAGAGAGTATATATATATATAGATATATATATATATATATATATATATATATATATATATATATATATATATATATATATATATATATATATATATATATATATAGTATATATATATATATATATATATATATATATATATATATATAGTTAATAGAGGTATAATTTTCAATATATATATATATATATATTATATATATATATATATATATATATATATATATATATATATATATATATATATATATATATATATTTATATATATATATATATTATTATTATATATAATATATATACATATATATGTATATATATATATATATATATATATATATATATATACATATTATTATATAGAGTATATATATATATATATATATAAAGATATATATATATATATATATAGAGTATATATACATATATATATAAATATATATAAAAATAAATATATATTTATATATATATATATATATATATATATATATATATATATATATGAGTATATATATATATATATTATATATATATATATATATATATATATATATATATTATATATATATATATATATATATATATATTATATATATATATATATATATATCAAGATACACCCTTATTACTTCTGTTACTTAGCACGAGTTATTACTATAGAAATGAACGATATTCTTCAAATTTTACAGTTATGATAAAATTCTCTTATTTATTTTTTTTTGTGAAAATAGGTCATCTGAAAAAATACATTACATTGTATAAATGAAAGATTATAAAATTTAAAACAAAAAGTGTAAGCATCATCGCCATTGAATAACCCTATTTTTTAATCAATTATAAATTGTAATGATCACCCCAAAATGCAGATATGTAATGCACAGATTTGTGCATGCTAAGACATACCTGTGAATTTCGACTTTGTGTTGTTTTTTTTCCGTCCCAAGAATCTAATAAACATCGTTTAATTTAAGAAAAATTAAAATGAACATTACTGTTCTTAATGTAATATTTATAAAATAATCATATATTTAATCCAAGATTCAATTGAAAGGAAACCATATCAAAACCAATGAAAGGTGTTAGGAATGTAGGAATGGATAACTCCTAAACATTTATAACAATTATTTCGTTAATTATATATAAACAATAAATAAATAAATAAATGAATGAATATTTTGATGAATAATAATGTGCTTTTTCTTTTTTAGCTTGTTTGATAATATAGAATTTTGAGTAACCACCTGTAGTCCTAGCGAAGAAACTACCTCCAAGGTCTAGTCTACTTTCAGAAGAAGCTAAGATTTGTTAAGTACATAGAACATTTTTAAAGATTTGAATTTGATTTATTTAATTTTGTTGTATGAACTAAGAATGATAAAACATATCTGTAATCATTATATATCTGAAAATTAAAGGTTTATTTTTTTCCTCCTTCATTTGAAAATTGCTAAGTTTACAAAGAAAAGGTTATTATTAAAAGATTCAAAATTACAACCTGAAATATTAATTGAAAATAGTAACTTTAGTTATACCTCCTCTCTCTCTCTCTCTCTCTCTCTCTCTCTCTCTCTCTCTCTCTCTCTCTCTCTCTCTCTCACTGATAGAGAGAGAGAGAGCAGAGAAAGAGAGATATATATATATATATATATATATATATATATATATATATATATATATATATATATATATATATATATATATATATATAGATATATATATATATATATATATATATATATATATATATATATATATATATATATATATATATATATATATATATATATATATATATATATATATATATATATATATATATATTATATATATATATATATTATATATTAAATAATTTTTTTTTTTATTTAATTTTTAAAAATTGATTTTCAATGTTTTTGAGAGGGTGCTTGTGAAAATCTGCATGTGCCTAAGAATTAAGGTTTCTTTTGATGCTGTTGCATTGAACTGTAGTTTAAAATATTATAATACTTTCTGGTGCACAAATCAAAATTCCTCCAGTCAATGATTCTATGAAAATAATGTTTCGCAAGAGAATAAATGACCTTAAATAAGCGTTCTTGTATAACATTTTAACATTATTTTAATAGTAATAAATATTAAATTGAATTATTTTACTGTATTTATTTTTATTTTTAGAGGAGGCCCATCTCCTGTAAGCCTCTGCAAAGCTGCGCCTGCCCTGCAGGCATGATTCTTACGGCAGCAGTTTTGATTGTGGGTGACTGTTACAATCTATGCACTGCAACAGGAACCAATGTTAGGGATTTTCATCTTCTATCCCAGTGTATGAGGTATTTGAATAGTATCGTAATAGCATTTGTACACATGTAATCTTTTCACAACCTTCACTCTTTTCCCCCTCATTTTTCTTGCTAATTTTTTCCGTCTTTTTCTAATCCTAGTCTCTTATCACAGTTTCTTTTTTTTTTTAACTAATGGAATTCCACCCATAAGTCCATTTAATCTTGTATAAGGTTGCCCTCCTTTTCCTCTATCACAGCCCTTAATATCCAACTTCATGGGTTTTCAGTCACCACACTTCTCCCTGATTATACAAAAGAAAACCACATTGAGATCACCTGATCAAGGCTAATCAGAGGGAACTGGAACTGAGCTGAATCATATATACACTGCATCTTTATATAATTTGGATCTCTATGAAGATTAGAAGCTGGTACACTTGATGTAACTCACTGTGGTTTTGGGAGACTTCTGAGGCCACGATCCACGGCGCCCATCTTACGGTGGGGTCCGTGGGTTGTGGGTCTCTTGACTGTGGGACTTGTCAGAGAGGTGAAGCATTTCCTTCTCTCTCTCATCTTTCCCATGAAACATACGCCTTTTCCAGCCCATCCTGTTATTTGCTACATCCATTTACATTGTTATAACGCTCAATCATAAGACTAAGCTGTGGGCAACTTACATGGAAAGTCCCCAAAAGAAAATGTTCTGGGAACAGGGTAAGAGCTGAACCATCTGCTGGCCTGTAGCCTGGTCCCACCACAACCCGCACTACTTAACGGTACCACTGGTTCTTCTTACTACACCGAGGGTCTTTCTAAAATTTAACTGATCGTCAATTCAGCAAACTGAGCCACCCTGAGCCTCAACACCTTGGTAGCCTGTGAAGGTGCCCCTGCAATAGTCAAAATTCATTCGTTTACATCACACGCCACCTTCCTCCAGAATGTCAGACAATGTCTGGTCTCTGATGATTATTAGTATCCATCACCCAAAACCTACTGAGCAACAGAACTATCTTCTCAGTAGCACTTCTGAAAGCCCAGGAGTTGAAGACCCTCCAGTCACACTGATGAGAATGGGTCCATTCTCGTAAAAGTTGCTAATCAATCAAAGTTCATTCTTGTCACCTTTTAATGTCTCTGGAGATAATCACTATTTTACCTGATGACACACAAACATCTGAAGGTACCATTTATTGTTATAAAACAGAAAGATATACAGCTGGGTTATTTTAAGAACTAAATAGAAAAGATTTTCGTTATAAAGATGGTAGATTTCCTCAATTGAAACCTCTGACAAACCAAACTGCTATCATTGACCTTTGACACTCTTTTATCCACTCATAAAGTCAGTAATAGGGGGTTTGTGTTGCTATGTTCGCACGTTTTCATCCTTCTTCAACTGACGTTGTTTCTCAAATGGTCAACATTGGTCATCCTGGAAAATATCGTAGAGAGAAGACATATTCAATCAGGAGAATTATTTCACCCATGAAATATCTCCCTGACCTGCAGAAACCAAAGGACCTCAACAGTGTTTCAATGCCCGTCTTACCTAGTTTTGAACAGGAGGTTTGAGAGCTATGTATCATATACAACGAGCAGGAGATGGCATGCCGCCCAATGAAAAATATCAGACAACCAAAACGACCTTACGTTACAATGAGAGCCACCTCATGCCTTCCATCAAGACCCGGCCACACAACTCTTATCCATGAACTTCCTTCTTAATTCAAAAGAACTAGGTGCATCAAAATCAGTTCACCTGTGAGTCGTCCCACACCACCAACTTCTTCTGAAAGAGCACAAAAGCAGCCCTCTTGATTCAATCTCCTGTCCAAAGACATCAATGTTTATCCTGAGACAATCCCAATGTTATCAATGAAACTGTTTAGCTCATCCAACAAAATTTAAAAACACTGCCAAGACACACTGTCCCATACTCACCCAAATTGATTCACCAAAACTATAAAGAGATTTGTCTCTGTCCCCACCCTGCCTCCCACCACACAAACCCTGGTAAAGATGTTTTTAAAACACAGAAAGAACAGTCGCCAAGTTAAAGATTATTCCGTTAGAAACATGCAAGCAAATCACCTCTAAACAATGCAACACAATAACCCTAGATGTAAAAATGCAACTCAGAAGAGACCTTGCCATAAGTCTACTTCTGAGACAAATGCAAAGACTTTACTCAAACAATCCCAACTAATGAACAACTCCCCAACCAATCATCTAATAGTCTACAAGACAGTTTTAGTTCCTCTGATTCTTCCTATAACTCTTCTCCCGAGTTTCCTTTTATTTGTCTTCCTGGCGGATTCTATACCCTAAAGATATCTGACACAGCTCCAAATTTGTTTGAGTGATGACCCATTCTCTTTCTAATGCTTCCTGCACCTGAGAAAGGTGAATGGGTGGTTCAACGTAAACGCCGCAACGCTCTAAACGTTCTGGCCCGATTGAGGCGCTTTCAGCATGGACCCAGAGGTCCCTATCTCCTCCAACCAAATCACCACCTCCCAAAATCACCCCTGAATGATGAAGTACTGGAAAATTTTCAGAATCGATCTGCTAATTACCTAATCTATTATTGAAATCGATGTCAACCCTAATGTCACATTCTTTAAATATTACTTTTGGATGGTGCCTTCCCCTATTTCCATGAACCACTCAAGCCCTCCCCACATTTCTGTAACTGCCACAAGGGTTCTGATACTGCTCTTCACTGAATAATATGAGCATTACGAATGCTCTTCCATTAACCAACCACAAACCCATAACGTTGGATTTGGTTGAATCAACTCATCTTCATCAGTAGTTTTTCACCAAACACATCTGAACTCCTCCCGTGATGCCTGGCACAACTAAAATCTCTATGGCGATCACTCTCTCCCCAGGTTTGTTCTCCTTCTGCTGGAGACCTTATTCACCTTTCTCCCACCTGAACCCACCTTCAGCATTACCCCCCAGTCACATAGAGACAATTGTCTCTAATAGACCACCATCATAATATTCATAACTAACCATGACTACTTTCCTTCAATGGAATTGTCGTGGCTATTACTCTAATTTCGAAGAACTTGTTCAACTAATAAACATATGTACACCAAAGTGCATATGTTTACAGGAACTTCGACTATGTCATCGTGACTTCTTTCAACCATCTGAATATAAATCGCCGTTAACTTCTATAGAAAGAGGTGACAATGATAGGGCAGGGGCAGGAATACTCATTCACAAATCTATCCCCTATTCCCCAGTCCCTCTCCAAACCAAACTTCATGCAGTAGCGGCAAGAATTCACTTGTCCATCGACATTACTATATCAATCTACTTAGCTCCGAGTAGTGAATTTACTAGGTCGACTTAGCAGATCTTTTCAAACAGCTCCCTGCTCCGGGTTGTTATACTAGGCGACTTCAACCTCCGCCACCCTATGGGGTGACTCTGTCACTTCATCTAAGTCCAAGATCTTCCTAATAGATCTCCTAACCCCTTTTCCCTGGGATGCCACAGGACTCTCAACCTATGAACGTTTAGATACACACTCTTTTTCCTGTATTGATATTTCCTTTTATTCCTTATGGATCGTTTTGATCTAACCCTGCTGATTATTTATTCGGCAGCGATCATTACCAATAGCATTAAATGAGCTGTTCCAAGCCCAATGCAAAACCCAACTCCAGCTGGGAGTGTTATGATCGAGCGAGGGGCCTTACGCAATCCCTCTTTCTCCTTTCAATAAAAGATTTCCGACTGTTGATGATGCCTTTGGCTTCTTCCAGAAAGTAGTCATCTCGGCAGCGGAAGCCTGCATTCCGCAGCAGTCTTCCTCAGGCAGGCGGTTGGCAACCCCTTGGTGGTCCCAAGGCACAAGAGCCAACCGAGAGAAAAGAAACTCTACAGGCAATACAAAAGACCACCACCCCAAACATGATTATTTTTAAAGCAGCCGCAGCGATCCGGGCGAATTAACGTCAAATGGCAACAACATTGAAAATCACGATCGATTTGTTAACCCACACCCCCTTCCTTTAGTGTGGAAAGTTACACAGAAAATATCTCGTCGATCTAATAACTCTCACCCACAGTCCTCCGTTATGGACCTGATATAACCGATACGATCTCCGCTCCTGCGGTGGTAGCGGATGCATGTTAGGTTATAGCTTCGCTAGCCATTCGAGTTCATTCAGCTACACTGAAGCCTTTCTAAAACTGAGAACTGACACAGCACCGCCAGACTTTTCAACAGCGAAAGGGAAGATCATACCTACAAACTTTTCACACTTGCAGAGTATCAAACGGCACTGGCGAGTAGTAAAGATGGTGTTTTAATCAGACATGATTTTATAATACGCTCCGGTCATATACATCCTCAGCATCAGCATTTTTGCTGAATCATAACAGAATCTGGATCGAATCCTCTTCTCCATCTATTTGGACCAGCTTTTGTAATTCCTATCCCAAACCTGGGAAAGATCCATGAAGCTGGCGGATAACCAAAGACCAATTTCACTGACCTGCCATACCTGTAAATTAATGGAGAAAATGGTTTCAGGCCGCTTTCTCCCTGTTCTGGAGAGTCGCCAAGCTTTTTCAAACTTCCAGTTTGGCTTTCGCAAAAATTGTTCGACCGCTGACCCCTTGTTAAAACTAGACCATGACATCCGGGAAGCCTTCTCGACTGGTGCGATGGTTCTTGGCGTCTTCTTTGACCTTGAAAAAGCTTACGACACAACGTGGAGAACTAAACTCCATTCGCCGGTTTTCGCGGACAACTCTTTTCATTAAATTGTCAAACAGATCCATGCAAGTCTGGAATTCTTCATCATCACTTTTATTTAATAAGGCGCCCGCAGGGTAGTGTTTTACAAAAATATTATTTTGTTCTTTGGATTTATACTGATATTGCTACCTCTAATCCAGCTACTGTCAATTTTTCTCTCTAAATGTAGATGACTTAGCATTATACATAGCCGGTGCCAGGCTGCCCTTTCTCAACGGCACTTCAACTAGCTATTGAAAATATTTCAGAATCTAGCTCCTATGGCTTCCATTTTTCTCCCACCAAAACCTCAGCAGTGCTTTATAGAAAAAAGGAATCGAAGAACTTGCCACCTTCTCCCAGCGAACTAACCTTATATGGTTCGCCCATTACTGTAACTTCACAGGTCAAATTTCTAGCTCATCCTAGATGACCACTTAACATATGCACCGCATATTAAACACTTGCAAAACAACTTGTCATCGCACCCTGACCTGTTACGTCATCTCGCCTCAAAAATCTTGGGTGCTGATCGCAAATCCCTTTACGTCTTTACGTTGCCCTAATCCGACTGAAACTGATTATGGCTGCAGAGATATCAGGTTCCATACGACTGAGCCACCCAGCAGATCCATTCAAAACGAGAAGGATCCGTATCCACTGGAGTTTTCTGATCGTCCCCCAGTGGAGCTCTCGTTGAACTAATGTGATGCTACCTTCAGAGAACACATCATGCAAGTATCTTTTGTTTAAACCCTAATACTGTTCAAGTTCTGACACCGATTCTGTACAGGAGGTACTCCTAGAATCCTAATTACTGGCCATTTTGTAGACTGTTCTAATAACATCTTTAATTCTCAACATCCCTTCAAAAGGTGCTGCTTTCTTTTGACTTAGGCACAACTGGCTATTCCCCTCCTACCATTTGCTTGCTCGACATCTCTCCAAATCTAGCCATCCTGCTGCCCTGTTAAAAGCATCATTTTTGTTCATTCTGCAGTTCACGATGAATTTACTCCAGTGTTTACCTTGACGGCTCTAAAATAGGGGACAGTGTAAGGCGCTTTCTGCTGTCTTTCCTGACCGCAACCTCTCCCATACCTCTTCCCCTTTTGCTTCATAATTTTTACAGCAGAGTTAACGGCTATAATGATTGCCCTTTCTCGAATTCTAATCCTTAACCAAGATCATTCATATGTCGTTTATTCAGATTCTCTTAGCGCGTTACAAGCGCTTAAAACCCCTTATTCTAAAAACGCAATGGTATCAGCTGTACAACAATTTCTTAGACTATTGCCGTAAGAAACAAATTATTTTATGTTGGACTCCCTCTCACGTAGGGGTAACTGGCAATGAAATCGCTGACAGAGAGGCCAAATGGCCGCCTCCTCTTCTCGGAGTTGTTCCAGGTACCTCCCGGATGCCATTCGACAAGGCCGCCTCCCATCAACTGATTACTATCCTGCTCTCCGACAGGGCTTTCGATCTTGTTGGCAAGAGTGTTGGACGAGTGATCGGCGGGGAAGGAAACTCAGAAACATAAAGCCGAACATCGGTGAGTGGTCTTCCTCCCACAGACGAAAGCGCTTACATGAGGTGATACTTGCACGCCTCCGTATTGGCCACACTAATATCACTCACAGTCACTATATGTCACGAGACCCTCCTCCCATTTGCAAATTTTGCCGTCGCCACACCCCGCAATCTGTTCATCATATCTTCATTGATTGTTCCCATCTGGACCCTATTCGCTGTCGTTATTTTCCTACTTTACGGTCCATAACACCTTCTAAAAGATTATCCCATATCTTATCTGAATCTTCCCACTTTAGCAGTAACACTATTTTCTTGTATCTTCAAGAAGTGAATATTCTTTATAGTATTTGATTTTGTTATGTAATCTTAAGACCATTAACAATGCAAGGATAAAATTTTATTTAGTTTTTATTTATTTTGACTGACTGAATATTCATTTCACCAATCAAATCTTTCTTTGACATTTGAAACATATATGACAGGGCCTCCCATGGTGCTGATTTTCAGCCCAGTGTGGCGGCTTCTTTTGTGACGTGGTGGTCTTGTACACTAACTCAAAAAAATATATATATATATATATATATATATATATATATATATATATATATATATATATATATATATATATATATATATATATATATATATATATATATATATATATATATATATATATTTATATATATATATATATATATATATATATATATATAGGTATGTATATATATATAAATAAATATATATATATATATATATATATATATATATATATATATATATATATATATATATATATATATATATATATATATATATATATATATATATATATATATATATATATATATATATATATATTCTTTTTACAGCTACTAAACAGTATCAGTAAAACTTAGAGCTAGTTTTACGCAAGTACAATATTTGTCTGAAACCCAAAACAGCAGATGCACTTTTAGGGGGCTCAGTTTTGATGGGGATTTGAGGGGGACGTTTTATACCCCGGAGGGGATGGTCGGAGGCCCCCGCGACAACCAAAGACCAAAGAGCGGGGTTCCGAGACCATCCCCGGAGGGGGATTAGTCCCCCGTAGTCCACCTAGAGGCTGAGACCGACTCCTGACATCGTAAGCGACTACCTGTATTCGTTAGTGATATACCCCAAAAACAATAAATCCCAAAATGAATACTTTGGGACATTTATTCGCAACAATCTATTCGCACTCTATATAAACTTCAAAAACCATTTGAGACATTTGATTTACTATATATATATATATATATATATATATATATATATATATATATATATATATATATATATATATATATATATATATATATATATATATATATATATATATATATATATATATATATATATACTATAAAATTATACTACCAAATATCGATTTTATGTATCGATATAACAAAGTATCGATTTTCGATTTAATCGAACCCAACAAATATCGAAAATAAACTCTAAAAAAATTATTTAGATCAAATACTAGATATTTACCATATATATATATATATATATATATATATATATATATATATATATATATATATATATATATATATATATATATATATATATATATATATATATATATATATATTTATATATATATATATATATATATATATATTCAAACTTATATCCACACTTTTCTTCTACATAACATCTTACAGACATCCCTATCCGTTATATCCCTATGTGTGGTAGAGAAAGAATTGCCCACTTCGTATCTCCTGCGTGTCGTAGAAGGCGAATAAAGGGACGGTGGTAGTTGGATTGGCTGCACACCACCTATCTTTTGCCAGAACACAACACTGACAAAGGTTGCATCGAAAATAAAGTAATCATGGTACAAATGTCAGAGGAATAAATGTTGGAGACAGAGAAAGATAGGGTGATGAACGTATTTAGAGAGGGCAAATAAGATTTGCTCGCTGTGACTGAAACAAAGATGAAAGGAAACGGAGAAAATGAGTGGTGTGGTGTGAAATGTGTATGTGCTGGTGTGGAAAGGAATGAGTGGGGAAGAGAAGGAGTTGCAATTCTGATGAATGACTTGTGGTTGAGACATATCGTCCATCTGAGGGTAATGTTGAAAAGAGTGCTATTCTCTTGGATAATCTTTATGATGTTTAGGGTGGGGTGAGTAGGAGCTTCTGATTAATTGTGTTGGGTGACCTGAATGGTTGGATAGGTGATCAAAAAAAGGGATGGTATAACAGGTGGCTTTGGGTGTCAGGAGAAAATGAGAATGGTAGGAATGTGATTGATTTCTGTGAGGAAAGATGTATGATGTAAGTAATACTTTCTTTAAACACAAGAGTATAAGTATACTACAGTTGATGTAGATAGAGATAGTCTCGAAGTGAAAAATATGATTGATTTTGTGCTGGTGAAGGAGATGTTGAAGTATGTGTTGGATGTTAAATCAGTGAGGGGGTTAGGAAAGGGATTATCGGATCATTATGTTGTTTTAAGTAGGATTAAAAAATTTGAACATTTCTTCTCCCAGTATGAGGAACTAGTTTACTGCAATCATTTAGACTATTACAAGCTTTAGATCATATGCACGATCCAGGACAATGGCGTCTTTTCAGACTCCTTAAACCTTAGTTTGAAAGTAGTCCTACTTCATTTTGGTAATAATTATTCATCAAATTTTGTAGCCTTGGATGCTCACATGAAGGATTCACCTTAAAATGTGAAACTTTTATATATTCAGTTCGAGAAATATTTATGCTATTTTAAACTAGAGTAACAGCGCTCTTACATAAATTGCAAGTTGGACACACCATGTTTTGCCGTTTACGCGTAACTGAAGGGATAGGAAAAATCATTTCATACAAAAATATTGGCCAATATTGTGTGAGAGAGAATAATGTAGTTAATCAGGCACCTGTTTCACCTGAAAAATTTATCTTCCACCACTACCTATAGCGCTCTGTTTGATAAAGATTTCTGTTAAATAAATTATTGGATCGCAGAATTCCAGTTTCTGAAATGCATATTTCGTAATACAAGTGATGGTAAGGTAAAAGAAGATATATTTTGTTGGAACATAAATGAAAACACTAATGAGTAGTCCTGCATTTGATGACAGTTCAAATGAAGTTGAAGTTTCTATTTGTAAACCATTTAAAAATGTAGTAAACAATTACTGAAAAAATCAAAAGGCGGGCAGCCACAAAGAAGTTGTAAGTAAACTCCTTCAAAACTACAGAGTGCTTAAATGTATTATATTATGAGTTTTAAAATTATTTTTTTAAATTCGCATTTCGATTTCTTCTCTACAAACCTTGGGATTGTGGGTTACGAACATTTAGAACACTCTCACCTAGAAATATCACACAAACAACACGTTACCAAGGAAAATTGAACCCAAATATGGTAGATGAACACTACTGGATTCTAAAAAGAGGGTTTACCTCAAGGTAACTACAGCAGAAAATTAAATATAGATTTTCAATGTTAATATGCAGTACATGTTAAAGCATTATTATTTTAAATAATATATTATCGTTATACTTTTTCCTTTTTAGTAAAATATCTTAATTAAATACTGAAAACTATGCCAGATTGGAAATTACTACTAATGCATTTTAAGTCAGCACAAAATATACTACAAGAATCAGTAATTCACTTTCAAATAGAAAAAAAGCTCCTATTTGCTAACCAGCACTATT
>JABUQX010037772.1:55000-60000 GCA_015478945.1 Trachelipus rathkii
ATCGTTAGTGAGGTTGGGGAAATCTTTAGTGATGAGTTTAAGATGTTGGTTAAATCTAGTGTGAGAGTTGTTAAGAGGATTACTGTTGAGGAGTGTGTAAGTGTTATCATGAAGAAGATCATTACATTTAGAGATATAGTCATCCTTATTTAAAATTACTAAATTCTGTCCTTTATCTGATCTGGTGACGACGATATTATGATTGTTCCTGAGAGAAGTTAAGGCAGTGAAGAATTTCTTGGGTGTCGATCTAAGTTTTGAGTTGTTGATAATACCATCAATCATCAATCCTTTAATAAAGTCATGGTTGTAGTTGGAGTTTTTAGTGCGACTCTTCCAAAGTTCAAAATCGGAGCAAAATTGAAGTAAGGGATCATCATGCTGGAGAGAAAAGGACAATCCATAACCCAGAATAATTTTCTCATCATTAGTAAGGACATAATCTGATAAATTGATGATTCTATCTTCAGAGGAGTTAATTACCCATGGACTATTATAATAAATTAGGTTAAATTTATTGTCAAGGGACATCTTCTTTGATTCTACAGCATGATTTTTGGCAGTATGCGCAATATTGAGTAAATTAGTAAATTCATTTAGCGAGTTTGGTAAGTAAGTATACCAAATTTGTTGAAAGTTTTTAAAACTGTGAAAACATTTAGCAAAAGATTGTTTAACCTCAAGTTTGACCTCACAAATTTTGGCTAGAAGAATCTCTCTGCAAACATCCGGGAATGGAGAAGAAGGATTCATGGTTATAGAGTTGGGTAATAGCGTTTTTGGTAAGACCAGATTGTTTATGCAGTCCTTTAAAAATTTTAGTTGTACTTTCTTAATGTGACTAGATGTCATAAGGTCTTTGTATTTAAGAAATTTTTTCCTAATAATAAAATTATGGTTGATGATATCGGCCATCTGAATGTAGATAAATTCAAAGCAGTAAATCGCTAGGTTATGATAGTAGAATAATAGGAGGCCTGAAGTAATCTTAAAACACAATGATTATTACATATATATTATAAGAGACAGTCTTCTGATTGTGAAGGGCGTTAGCTTTCGATCCGTGCTGGATCCTCTGTCCGACGCAGTGAGTGGAAGACTAAAAATTTTTTAAGTTTAAATCAATGAAAAGTGGAAAATTTAAATCAATGAAAAAAAAATGAAATAATTATGTATGTTGTGTTAAGATTTTTTTTGAAAAAAGGTGTGGTGATCAATAATTTGTTAAGTGTGGGATCTAAAGAGTATTCGCCTTGTAGTATGTTATAGTTGGGAAGATTTTTTATACAAAGGGATTCAATTATTTTGCGTTGTAGGGGGTTGAGCACCTGTATGATGGGGGTCATGTAATTAAGGTTAATTTTGTGATTGAGTTGTGATCTGTGTAAGGTTAGGGCAGAATTTTGAGAATCTTTTATGAGGTCTTCGTTGTGTTGTTTTTTTCGTCTGATGAAATCATTTGTTTCTCCAATGTAGCAAGAGTTACAATTAAAACAAGGGATTTTGTACACACATTGGGAGATGTTTTGGGGAGTGTGAGTGGGAGGTTTGAAAATCCGTTTGAGAGAAGATGTATTAGAAGAGGTAAGTCTTAAAGATTCAGGTAAAGATCTTATGATAGTGGTATGAGGTACATGTGGGACAGGTAAATAAGAGAAAGATTTTGGTGGTAAATCAATGGTTGGGTTGTAAAATTTTTGTTTGGCTTTTTTAAGGGAACGGGTTATGATATGTTTGGGGTAAGAAAGTTTGCTAAAGGTAGTGAAGATATAATTAAGTTCAGTTTGTAAGAAAGGGGGGAACAAATACGCAAGGCTCTAAGAAAAAGGGAGGAAAGGATACCAATTTTTGTGTGGGTAGTATGTGAAGAGAACCAATGAGTGTAAGAGGGATTAAAAGTAGGTTTACGGTAAACACTGTATAGGAAGGAGAGAAGGGTGTCAAGGAAAGGTAGTGTTTTGTTAATAGAGAGTTCCATAGTGAATTTGATATTGGTATGTATGGAGTTGATAAAATTAAGGATGATATTAGGGTCAGTGGTTAGGGGAATGGAGACAAAAATGTCGTCAACATAGCGAAGCCAGGTAGTGTTGGAGAGAAGAGGGTGGTTGAGGATAAAAAATTGCTCAATCAGCTCCATAAATAAGTTGCTGAGTATAGGGGACAAAGGAGAGCCCATGCTAAGGCCAGTGTTTTGTTTGTAGTAAAGATTGTTGAAGTGGAAGTAATTGTGTTCAAGGGTAAGGTATATTAGTTTTTTCAGGAAAGGGAAAGGATAAGCTAAGTTGTAATTGTTTTCAGAGAAGTAACGTTCTAATAAAGTGATGGTAAAAGTTACAGGTACAGAGGTTATGGATTGTCCTTTTCTCTCCAGCATGATGATCCCTTACTTCAATTTTGCTCCGATTTTGAACTTTGGAAGAGTCGCACTAAAAACTCCAACTACAACCATGACTTTATTAAAGGATTGATGATTGATGGTATTATCAACAACTCAAAACTTAGATCGACACCCAAGAAATTCTTCACTGCCTTAACTTCTCTCAGGAACAATTATAATATCGTTGTCACCAGATCAGATAAAGGACAGAATTTAGTAATTTTAAATAAGGATGACGAAATCTCTAAATGTAATGATCTTCTTCATGATAACACTTACACACTCCTCAACAGTAACCCTCTTAACAACTCTCACACTAGATTTAACCAACATCTTAAACTCATCACTAAAGATTTCCCCAACCTCACTAACGATCTTAAACCTAGCCTTCCTCGTCTCTCACAATTTTATGGTATCCCTAAGATACACAAACCCAACAACCCAGTACGCCCCATTATTTCTAACACTAATTCTGTTTCTTATAAGTTGTCTTCTTGGCTTTCCCAACAACTTATACCTTCTTGAACAACATTTAGTACAAACAAAACACTGGCCTTAGCATGGGCTCTCCTTTGTCCCCTATACTTAGCAACTTATTTATGGAGCTGATTGAGCACTTTTTTATCCTCAACCACCCTCTTCTCTCCAACACTACCTGGCTTCGCTATGTGACATTTTTGTCTCCATTCCCCTAACCACTGACCCTAATATCATCCTTAATTTTATCAACTCCATACATACCAATATCAAATTCACTATGGAACTCTCTATTAACAAAACACTACCTTTCCTTGACACCCTTCTCTCTTGGCACAACAGCCCGACCTTCCTATACAGTGTTTACCGTAAACCTACTTTTAATCCCTCTTACACTCATTGGTTCTCTTCACATACTACCCACACAAAAATTGGTATCCTTTCCTCCTTGTTTCTTAGAGCATTGCGTATTTGTTCCCCCCTTTCTTACAAACTGAACTTAATTATATCTTCACTACCTTTAGCAAACTTTCTTAAGCCAAACATATCATAACCCGTTCCCTTAAAAAAGCCAAACAAAAATTTTACAACCCAACCATTGATTTACCACCAAAATCTTTCTCTTATTTACCTGTCCCACATGTACCTCATACCACTATCATAAGATCTTTACCTGAATCTTTAAGACTTACCTCTTCTAATACATCTTCTCTCAAACGGATTTTCAAACCTCAAACTCACACTCCCCAAAACATCTCCCAATGTGTGTACAAAATCCCTTGTTTTAATTGTAACTCTTGCTACATTGGAGAAACAAATGATTTCATCAGACGAAAAAAACAACACAACGAAGACCTCATAAAAGATTCTCAAAATTCTGCCCTAACCTTACACAGATCACAACTCAATCACAAAATTAACCTTAATTACATGACCCCCATCATACAGGTGCTCAACCCCCTACAACGCAAAATAATTAAATCCCTTTGTATAAAAAATCTTCCCAACTATAACATACTACAAGGCGAATACTCTTTAGATCCCACACTTAACAAATTACACAGGCCTGCAATGGAAAAATTTATTCTATGAAATTGTCTTATTTCCATTATTTCCATGTATTTTGGTGTGCTGAATTCGAAAATAACCTCCATTTCCCTCCATCACGTAAGGTTTTTTCACAAATCACGTGTAATCATTTTCTTAGTTATTTTCTCTTGCTGCCTTTACAAGGCTGTGTTTACACTGTTTGGTAGTAACTGTTACCCACAAATATTAGACAAGAAGGTCAAGAACTTGTCATATAATATATATATATATATATATATATATATATATATATATATATATATATATATATATATATATATTTTTTATATACATGTTACTATTTTGTGATATATATATACATATCTATAAACCGTCCTGTTAGTCATAGTCTGTTATCCCTGGCACCAACTCCACATCAATTTCAACAGATGATTTTGCAGTATCTTATCATACTTGGCTTTTCAGGGTGCAGATTCTGAGTGAAAGTTTTAGTGGTTATAATAACGAACCTCAATTGTTTACACAACCAGAATTAAATGATCTTGTGAGGGATTTAGATCTACTGAAGGAGTCAGCCGAATTGTTAGGCTCAAGGTTGAAGGGAAAAAATTTATTAGCACCAGGTACATCATTTTCGTGGTATAGAAAAAGAGAAAGAGATTTTCTTCAATACTTTTCACAAGAAGATGAACTAATATTCTGCAATGATATCACTGGGCTGTTAAGTATGTTCATTGTAAACTATGGTGTAAAGGAGTGGAGGTTGTTTATTGATTCGTCCAAACAAAGTCTAAAGGCGGTCCTCCTTCATAATGGCAATAAGTTTGCCTCAGTACCAGTTGCTCATTCTGTTTATTTGAAAGAACGTTACGAGAATCTGAGTATGATTTTGTCGAAGTTAAAATACAAGGACCATGAGTGGACTATATGTGGAGATTTGAAAGTGATTTCCATGCTTCTATGCTTCCTAGGACAGCAAGGCTGGTACACCAAATACCCTTGTTTCTTGGGTGAGTGGGACAGTCGAAACAAAGCCCAGCATTGGATACAAAAGGAGTGGACGAGGAGATCTGGGTTTGAAATTGAAATAAAG
>JABUQX010037772.1:65000-74247 GCA_015478945.1 Trachelipus rathkii
TGATATTAATCTAATGTGAGATATCGTGAAACAAAGATTGCTTGTTAATTAAGCAAAAAAAAAAAGAAAAAATAGAGGGTGATTAATGATATGCATTTCACAGGGAGAAAGAGAGAGTTAGCAGGGACGAAGTCATGTTTTAAACAAATAATCCATTTTGTCTGTATTACATAAAATGAAATTTTGTGATGACATATATATATATATATATATATATATATATATATATATATATATAAATATAAATAGAGAGAGATATATATAAAAAAATATGTACGTCTCTATATATATATATATATGTTATATATATATAACAAATATATATATATATATATATATATATATATATATATATATATATATATAAAATATATATATATATATATATATATTATATATATATATATATAATCAAACATAGAGGGAGTTAATTCATAAAAGATATGAATTGTCAGTAATCAGAACGAGATGAGTCATGTTTTCTTACTCTGAAAATGTTTTTCATCATGCAAAACGCTCGTCATGCATGATAGACGATATACAGAAATGCAAGGCACATGCAATATATATATATATATATATATATATATATATATATATATATATATATATATATATATACAAAAACAGATAATATATATATATATATATATATATATATATATATATATATATATATATATATATATATATATATATATATATATATATATATATATATACATATATATATATATATATAACAGTTTAAAGTCTAGTATATTAAACATGATAATAATACAAAATTCATATAAGGATTTTGTGGTTAAACGTAGTTTTTAGTATTTACATGTAGTAGGTAGAGGAGCCCACCCCAACCGACGAAAAACCCACCCAGCGAAAAACCCACCCAACGAAAAACCCACCTACCTGACCGACCTACCTGACCTTTTTTTTTACCGTGACCTTTTTTGAGCTCGAATTTTTTACCTGACCTTGACCTTTTTGGGCCTTTACCTTTTGGGCCTTTAATTTTTTCGACCAACCTTTGGTCTTCCATGGGTCATTTTGGCCCATTTTTTGGCAACCCTAATTTTTGGCAGCCCTAATTTTTGGCAGCCCTAGCGCGGCAGCCCTAATTTTTTGGCAACCCTAATTTTTGGCAACCCTTCGAAGAAGGGTTGCGCCAAACGGTTGCGTAAGCAACCGTTGTACGTATTACCCCCCTATTTTACGCCCCTAATTTTTTTCGACCGTGGGCCATTTTTGCCCACGGTAATTTTTGATCTTCCTTTAGGGTCTTAGCCCTTTTTGATGTCGTTAACTTGTTTGACCATGATATTTCGACCAGCCCTTTGGTCTTCCATGGGTCAATTTTGGCCCACGGTAATTTTAGGCTACCCTTTGGTCTTCCATGGGTCATTTTTTGCCCACGGTAATTTTCGACCAACCCTTTGGTCTTCCATGGGTCATTTTTGCCCACGGTAATTTTCAACCAACCCTTTGGTATTCCATGGGTCAATTTTGGCCCACGGTAATTTTTGATCTTCCTTTAGGGGCTTAGCCGTATTTTTTGGTGTCTTTACCTTGTTTGACCATGATATTTCGACCTTATCCTTACCATATACCATGGGTCATTTTTGGCCCACGGTAATTTTTGGGCTTCCTTTAGGGGCTTAGCCCTATTTTTTGACGTCTTTACCTTGTTTGACCATGATATTTCGTCCTTATCCTTGCCATATACCATGGGTCAATTTTGACCCACGCTAACTTGATGGCTTTGATGGTTCCCAACCACCGTAAGAAGTATCTAGTGATGTTCTATTAGTGTTCTATGAGTATTAGATGAGTGCCAGGTGAGTGCCAAGTGAGTGCCAATGAGTGCCAAGTGAGTGCCAATGAGTGCCAATGAGTGCCAAGTGAGTGCCAATGAGTGCCAAGTGAGTGCCACATAGTGCCAAGTGAGTGCCACATAGTGCCAACTGAGTGCCACTTTTTTCAAGCCTTTTCTAGCCTCCCCTGATCTCCGAATAGCCCTAATATGGGTATCTACCCCTAGGTAATAAGGTATGAGGATTCGAATGGCGTATATTACAAGCTGCTAGGATGCTTCCTACTATGAGTTAGTATTTTTCTAACACTTATACACACATTCACTATGACACTTATACACACTATGACACTTATAAGCACTTACACTCTCCATAGACACTTACATTAAACCATAGACACTTACATTAAACCATATACACTTACATTCACACCATCACACAGATACACTTACACTTACACTCACACACTCGATATTTTGATGCCTCAACTTTGATGCCCCAACTTTGATGCCTCAACATTAATGCCTCAGCATTAATGCCTCAACTTTGATGCCTCAGCATTAATGCCTCAGCATTGATGCCTCAATTTTGTTGCCTCATCTTTGATGACTCATCTTTGATGACGTCATCTTTGATACCACCTATATTGATGATTCATCTTTGATGACTCATCTTTTGTCTACCTCTAGATCATAAGCTACCCAACAGGGCTCAGCGTGAGCCCTTCGCGCAAAGACAGCCAATCCCGCACCCGCAGGTGCGACCCGCCGCGTCCCCGCCCGCCGCGTGCGCCCGCAGGCGCAATATTTCCGCGTACCCGCCCGCCGCGTGCGCCCGCAGGCGCAATATTTCCGCGTAACCGCCGCCGCGTGCGTCCGCAGACGCAAAATTCCCGCGTGAACGAAAAATATATATAATATGAGTCATTCATTTTTATTTCATACTTAAACATTTCAAATATACTATGAGCCATTCATAAAATGTTTTTACTACAATTGTACGAAATTTTATTAAAAACATATACTTTACATACCTTAAAGCAGTAAAGCAGTAAAACAATAGAGGTGTTATTACCTAACACCTAGGGGATTAGTATGCTTTTGTTTTACTGCTTTAACTTTCTGCTTTACTGCTTTAACTCATGTTTTACTGCTTTAACTTTCTGCTTTACTGCTTTAACTTTCTGCTTTACTGCTTTAACTTTCTGCTTTACTGCTTTAACTTTCTGCTTTACTGCTTTAACTTTCTGCTTTACTGTTTTAACTCATATATTTATTAACATTATGTTTTCTTTTATATTTTTTATTTTTGTTTTATTACTTTTTATTTATTATTTCTATTTTTATTTTTGTTTTAATACTTTTTTATTTTAATTTGTAATGTAAGAATAAAAACACACAGAGTTTCTGTTATATAAGCATTTTATTTTAATAAAATTGTACGTTTATTAAAAACATATACTTTACAACCCTTAAAACAGTAAAACAGTAAATCAATAGAGGTGTTGCTTAGCAACAAAGGGTTAGTAAGGTTTTGATTTACTGCTTTACAGCTTTAATTAATCTCATTATTCATTATTCACTTAACGAGTATGGATGTGGAGAAATTTACGTTCCGAAGTCCGGCTACATGTCTTGTAGCTGGGCCGACAGGATGTGGTAAAACCTTTCTATTATTAAATATTTTAAAGGAAATGGAGATATTTGAACAAACCCCTGTAAAAATAATATGGTGTTATAATGTTTATCAGGAAAAATTTAAAGAATATAAAGATGTGATTCAATTTCATGAAGGCATATACGATATTAGATCGCTGGACAATATACAAGGCCACAAAATTATTGTATTAGATGATTTAATGCACAAATTGAATTTGGAAATAGCAGAAGCGTTCACAGTTTATTCTCACCATCTAAATATCTCTGTGTTTTTCATAACACAGAATATTTTTCATCAAAGCAAGCATATGCGAAGTGTTTCTTTAAACACACAGTATTTACTGTTGTTTGGACAGAGAAGAGACATGAGTCAAGTTAATGTATTGGCAACTCAAATGTTTCCTCTTCAAAGGAAAGAGTTCTTAAAAGTATATAAAGAGGTTACTTCATTCCCCCACGGTTATTTGATGTGTGAACTTCACCCCAAAAACACGCACAGAGTGCTGCTCCGTACCAACATTCGGCCCTATGAGATAGAAACTGTATACATACCTGAATAATGAGTGCTCTAGTTGCAAAGTATTTACCTCTTATAAAAAAATTTAAAAAGTTGAAACCATCTGAAAAACGTAAACTAATTAGGGAGGATGAGAAATTCATCCAGTGTGTATGTGAAGTCTGTTTAAATCTTATAAAAGGAAATGTTCCTTTAAACAGGCCTCAGAAGGTAAAGCTACGTCGTTATAGAAACATCATTAAAAAACTCTCCTTCAACATAAAAAATCTGAAAAATAAAAAGAAGTTACTACAGAGAGGAGGAGGAGTATTCCTGCCATTACTCTTCTCCGTTATAGCTCCCCTGATAACTAAGTGGTTGTCCCCATAATGAAGAAGGTTGCTGTACTTCCATATAATGAGTATGAGAAAATGAAATATAATAATACAGCATCTGTACAGAATTCAGTTCCTCAGATTCATCATTCACAACCTCAATATGGACAGTTATTGCCGCACACTGCGCAAAATCCACAATCACAGTTTCATCATTCACAACCCCCATACGCAGATATTACAGCCCAATGCATTGACATTACAACCTCTTTCACAGCAGCAGCAACAGTTGCACCAACAGTTGCACCAACAGAATCCTTATATTGTGAACGACTCATTATCTTTCCAGCAGCCTCTACCTCCTAGCTTATATGATCCTAAAGTTGAACAGATAACCAAATATGAGAAAGAAGTGTACAGGATATTAAATTCAGACATTAACATCCATGAGAAACGCATCTTATACCAGGATGCCATACAAAAATTGATAGATCTTAAAGACTTGCACCTACATCCATCCCTACGTATCCCGGTAACCGATGATGTAGATACACCTAATGAAGTAAAACTTGAAGTGAAAAATGAAGATAAATTTAAAAATATCCTAGAGGAGAGCTTACCTAATAGAGTGCGTAAATCAGGAATAGCTTTATATAATATTTTAAAAGACCAATTAACTTTGAATGAAGCAGGACAGATCGTAATTGATGATGAAATAGTTAAAGGCTCAAATATTGTGGATTTGATAGCTGATCTCTCACGTAACTGGAAGAAAGGGCCTGTAAAAGGATGGAATGATATCAAACAAGAACTTCAGACTATTAATTTCCCCAGAACTTTAATCTTAAATACAAGCCGATTAGCAGACTTAGATAATATCCCCATGACACCTAGGCCTGATTCAAGTCCATCAGGCACTTCTTACGCATCAGATAAATTTAAACGTGTTACCAGACTAAGAAAAGCACCTTATAATAGGTCTAGTTGGATTAAATCGTAATTATGTATTATCATATATATTTAGTTGTAATGTTTGTGTATAAATAAATGTTATTTTAAATCTTTTTCTCTTTCTTTTTCCCTTGTGACCTAATAAATTTATTAGAAAAATATATATATATATATATATATATATATATATATATATATATATATATATATATATATATATATATATATATATATGTTATGTATATATATATATATATATATATATATATATATATATATATGTGAGACAGAAAAAAAAATGGAGGCAAAGGAGGGAGGTGATAAGTATTACTTCAATCTGAGGGAGCCAAATATTTTGGGGGATTTACTAGGTTTTCTTTAAGGTATCCTAATATTGAGAAAAAAGAGTTAAAAGCATATTTGGAGGGTGAAGAGGCATTTACTCTACATAAACCTGTAAGAAAAAAATTTCCTACACGGAAAACCATATCTCCGCAGCTCGATAGCATATGGCAGTTAGATTTATCGGAAATGATTAAATACAGCTCTTATAATGAAGGTTTTCAATATATACTTTTTACAATTGACGTATACTCTAGATACTTGTGGTTGAAACCAATAAAAGATAAAAGATCAGCTACAGTGGCCGATGCTGTACTTGAAATTATAGAGGACGAGCGGAGAACACCTAAATCATTTTGGACAGATTCAGGAATGGAATTCAAGGGGCGAGAGTTTCAGGAGATGCTCTGGGAGTATGGTATAAGCTATTACAATACATTTTCCGTAAACAAAGCGGCAATAGTTGAAAGAGTCCAACGTACTATTAAAGAACGCATGCATAGATATTTTACTAAAATGAATACTTTTAAATATATTGATATACTATGTTTTAATAAATTATACGCTATATGTGTAAGTGAGTGTGCGTGTGAGTGTGTGTGTGTGTGTGTGTGTGTGTGTGTGTGTGTGTGTGTGTGTGTGTGTGTGTGTGTGTGTGTGTGTGTGTGTGTGTGTATGTGTGTTCTAAATAATAATAACAATAGGGCATGAAGTAAATAACACTAAGTATAATAATAAAATAAAAATAAAATGTTTTAATAAATTATACGTTATATGTGTAAGTGAGTGTGTGTGTGTGTGTGTGTGTGTGTGTGTGTGTGTGTGTGTGTGTGTGTGTGTGTGTGTGTGTGTGTGTGTGTATGTGTGCGTGTGTGTGTGTATGTGTGTTCTAAATAATAATTCGCGCGGGAATATTGCGCCTGCGGGCGCACGCGGCGGGCGGGAACGCGGAAATATTGCGCCTGCGGGCGCACGCGGCGGGCGGGAACGCGGAAATATTGCGCCTGCGGGCGCACGCGGCGGGTGGGGACGCGGCGGGACGCACCAGCGGGTGCGGGGTTGGCTGCCTTTGCGGGTGGGGCTCATGCTGAGCCCTGGTGGTTAGCTTATGAACTAGTGAATTAATTATTATCTATTCTAGTGAAATTAATAATTATTCCTCAATGTAAGTATTTATTATAAATATGATATACACTTAGTAAAAATAAAACACTTTTAATACAAATCAGATAACTTGTGCACCGCTTAACAGCTAAAATGACTATGATTTTAAAATGAGTTTGGGTCTAAAAGATAATAAAACACACCTGCTCAAATACAAGTTTAAAGAACAAAGTTAATTTTCAAAAGACGATAAAATAATTCTCGACCAATCACATACGAGGTCATATAGAGATAAGGATTACCCCGACCAATCACAAGTAAGGAAAACATTTCCTTTTTACCTGCTTAAAGGATCTTACCGATCCAGCATGTTTCAGTTGGAAATATATTTATAAAAATAATAATAACAATGATTCTTGTCTATACGAGAAATACCTTTTGACCTGGTATTAGGATTAAATTAGCCCGTCTACAAAAAGGATTATCCTAAATTTAGGCCTAAATTTAGGCCTAATGTAGTTATTGCACCACATTTTACAGAAAAATATTTTGACCTGGTATTAGGATTAAATTAGCCCGTCTACAAAAAGGCTTATCCTAAATTTAGACCTAAAGTAGTTATTTCAACACATTTTACAGAGAGAGGTCAGTTTCGTATCTGTAAGGAGTGCGGGTAGTTGTGTTTTCTCGTGATGGATTGTCAATGTACATAGATAATAATAATAATAATAAAGAAAACCCGAATTATTTAAAAAACTTTGAAATATTTTTAGTTAACATCAGTGAACTAATATAGTAAAGTGAATAGTGATTTAATGTAAACTTACCGGAATGATTTGCAATAATGTAAAAAATATGTGTTATATCATTATTTGTAATTATTTTTATTACCTTGTGTATTGCATGAGCTAAAGATGATGTAAAGCAGTAAGTCAAGAGAACAAAACGTGGCATAGCTTGGTGTAGGGGGGTGCTAGGGGCTCTGATTTATTGCTTTTAGGTACGTAAAATATATGTTTTAAATAAAATCATAAAATTTTAGTAAGTTATTTAAAACATTATAAAATTTATAAACAAAAAGTATTAACAGTTAATAATAAATTCTTAGGTTCAAAGATAATGTTTGATTTAATTATAGAAGTTTAAGAAACTTTGAAATAATTTTAGTTATATTTGAATGAGTAATATAAATGAACGTGTTTAATTAAAACATAAAAGGTTTTAATAAATTATACGTTATGTGTGTGAAAGTGAGTGTGCGTGGGTGTGTGTGTGTGTGTGTGTGTGTGTGTGTGTGTGTGTGTGTGTGTGTGTGTAAGAATCTGTGTGCGAGTGTAAGTAAATCTGTGTGTGTAAGTAAATCTGTGTGTGAGTGTAGAGTAAATCTGTGTGAGTGTAAATGTAAGTGTCTGAGTGTAAGTAAATCTGTGTGTGTGTGTAAGTGTAAATGTAAGTGTCTATGGGTAAATGTAAGTGTCATAGTGAATGTGTGTATAAATAATAATAATAATAATAGTAATAATAATAATAAGTGTGTGTGTGTGTGTGTGTGTGTGTGTGTGTGTGTGTGTGTGTGTGTGTGTGTGTGTGTGTGTGTAGCATTTATTCTTAGTTCGTTACAATAGTTAGGTCAGGATACGTTAAATCTTTGTTAAATATTACTGTGTTAATGTAAAATTAACATTGATATGTTAGAGAATGTGTATGTGTGTGTTCTAAATAAACAACAATAGGCATGAAGTAAATAACACTAAGTATAATAAAAATAATAAAAATAGGTAATAATAATAAAAAAAATAATAATAAAAATAAATAAAAATAATAATAAAATAAATAAAAAGTATTAAAACAAAATAAAAAACATAATGTTAATAAATATATGAGTTAAAACAGTAAAGCAGAAAGTTAAAGCAGTAAAGCAGAAAGTTAAAGCAGTAAAGCAGAAAGTTAAAGCAGTAAAACATGAGTTAAAGCAGTAAGAAAGTTAAAGCAGTAAGCAGTAAAACAAAAGCATCTAATCTCCTAGGTGTTAGGTAATAACACCTCTATTGATTTACTGATTTACTGCTTTAAGGTATGTAAAGTACATGTTTTTAATAAAATTTCGTACAATTTTATTAAAATAAAATGTTTATATAACAGAAACTCTGTGTGTTTTTATTCTTACATTACAATTTTTAAAACAAAAATAAAAATAGAAATAATAAATAAAAAGTATTAAAACAAAATAAAAAATATAAAAGAAAACATAATGTTAATAAATATATGAGTTAAAGCAGTAAAGCAGAGAGTTAAAACAGTAAAGCAGAGAGTTAAAGCAGTAAAACATGAGTTAAAGCAGTAAAGCAGAAAGTTAAAGCAGTAAAACATGAGTTAAAGCAGTAAAACATGAGTTAAAGCAGTAAAGCAGTAAAACAAAAGCATACTAATCCCCTAGGTGTTAGGTAATAACACCTCTATTGTTTTACTGCTTTACGGTATGTAAAGTATATGTTTTTAATAAAATTTCGTACAATTTTATTAAATAAAATGTTTATATAACCGAAACTC
>JABUQX010037773.1:10000-20076 GCA_015478945.1 Trachelipus rathkii
ATCTGCACGCACTGATCTCTTGACAGTTGCCGCACTATCCTCTCCTGTTGTGCAAGGTCTACTCGCTTCGTGTGTGAATGATCCCTCGCTCCGATTATACCCCCGCCATAACCTATTCTGACCTCTCTCCAGGGGTCTAGTTACATCGTTTATGTTTTCATTATCTTGGTGATGGCTAATACTGGCTAAATTATCGGGGTGGATACATAGTTACTGATGCTGTCGTCTGTCTTGGTGTGGGGTTTCATGGGATTAGGGGCCTTCCCGTTCCTGCGAGTGACATTTACCCTAGTGGTGCGTTATTTTTGACGAGTATATATATATATATATATATATATATATATATATATATATATATATATATATATATATATATATATATATATATATATATATATATATATATATATATATATATATAAATATATATATACTGTATGCTCATAATTCGCTTCATAATATAGTCCAATATTCTACACACAGAGAATACGTTTTTTTTCTATGTCAAAAAGCTTTAAACGAACCCACTTGGTTCAATGTTTTCAATATCAGGAATCAGTCAGTAAATTGCAAGAAGCAAGGATGTCATGTTTAGTTTGTAAGCAGAAAAACATTGATCATTGGCAGCAAAACATTAAAGAGGTACCAGAAACAACAGCATTAAGGAATTCTATTGATCTCGGAATTTTAAGGACATCGCTGTTTAATAAAATGAAAAGATTAATCCAATTTTAATACTGTCCTGAAAGACTTATTAAACTCTAAAATCTGTCTATAATTGAATGACTATCTCAGCATAAATACCAATATATTTTCCTATATTGGTTGAAGGTATGCAACTCAGAAGGAAGGAATAGCCATTTTTGATTCTTCTGTCATCCAGCTAATTTTTACTGTTTCTTTTAAAATCTTGCTTAAATGGAAGCTTGTTCACTTGCTCAAATTACTAACTGCATGGCTTTTTCCGTTTGGGATAAATGCTAGATATTCTTCCATACTTTACTGATCAATCCTTTTAAGCCCAGAGGAGCTTTGATACGCAATCATATTATGTGGTGACGTTTGACAAACACAAAGTCTTCAGCAGTGTATGACGCTCGCCCCTGCTCACTAAACTTCAACTTTATGCATGCTTCCTCCTTCCAATAGCTTAATCAATCATTGTATTTCAGCATGGGGTTCATAGATATATTTCTTTTCATGACGATTTGTTTTTCTTCCTATACCATTTTTCATTCTAAAATCAATTTAAATATCTTTTATTTCTGGTGAAGAATCCTCTCTGTACCTTTTAGATTAATTTTTACGGTATCAGAATATACCGTAAGTAAAAACACCTAGCCAAAAGCTAATGTGACAACCATTACATTGATTTATGTTTTTTCCCCTTTTTGAATACTCTATTAACTTATATTCAAATATGCAATCATAATTGCATACGAACATGAATGTTGAATATATCTATATTTAAATATATATATATATATATATATATATATATATATATATATATATATATATATATATATATATATATCTATATATATATATATATATATATATATATATATATATATATATATATATATATAAATATATATATATATATATATATATATATATATATATATATATATATATATATATAAATATATATATATATATATATATATATATATATATATATATATATATATATATATATATATATAAAAGGTGGGTTCATGTGAGTGTGTACTGTTTCCGTGAGCATAGGTTTTACAACTCGTTCTAACTTTGTTGAATTTTTATTTAAAATGACCCTAAAAGAGTCAAAATAACTTTTGCTTCTTATACGCTTGAAAGACGAGTGATTTCAAAGGCATCACGAACGAAGCAGAAGGAAAAAATTTTATTTGAAAATATAATCAATACTCTATTTTTAGCTCTGTAATTGGAAATGTGAAGCATATACTATATATATATATGTATATAATAATAATAATAATAATAATAATAATAATAATAATAATAATAATAATAATATATATATATCTAATAATAATATAATAATAATAATAATAATATATAATAATAATATCTCATATATATAATATATATGTATAATATGTATATAATAATAATAATATATATATATAATAATAATATATAATATATTTATAATAATAATAATAATAATAATAATAATATATATATAATAATAACATATATATATATATGTATATAATAATATATATAATAATAATAATAATATATATTAATAATATAATAATAATAATAATAATAATAATAATAATATATATATACTAATATAATATAATAATATATATATGTATAATATATATATATATATAATATATAATAATATATATATATATATATATATATATAATATGTATAATAATAATATATATATTATATGTATGTAATAATAATAATAATAATAATAATAATAATAATATATATATATATATATATATATATATATATATATATATATATATATATATATATATATATATCCTCGGCCATTTATTTTTAATGTCCGATTATATTGAATAAAAGAATAATTTTATAATTCTTTTGTTTTTAAAAAAAAAAAAATTTTTACACTCTTGTTCCAAAGCTTATCGCCACTGACCTTTATCACCAGAATTTTTAAACCCATAAAATGGTAACACTCAACTTCTCACAATCTCTCACGAGAAGCCTGAAAATTTTCCACCGGTTCATTTTTGGTTAAACATTTATCTGGTGATGTTCTGTAACCGAGAGGCTTTTCTCCTTCCTATTTCTTGGTAAGCATTTCGTGTTTTTTTTATGAATTATTAAACCATCCATTTTCGCTATGATTTTTATTAGGAATATTATTATTATTATTTTTCATACAATTTGGCTACAAACCACGCACGCATAACTTTAAATTTCTTTGAAAAAAAAAAAAAGACCTTCGTTAATTGAAACATAGGCCTAACGCCTGAAGCACGTTTTATTGTATTGCGCTTAGTTATCTTTAAGAACTCTCATGTGATTTATTTATACAAATAACTATCATTATTATATAAAATCATTTTTATTATGGCTAGAAAATTTAAATCAAAATTTTGTTTTTTTTAAGATGTAAGGAAACGAGATAAAATCGTGAGAAAATGCATGGTAAACATTATTATCGCAATTTTATTTTTAAGCTTAATCAGTCTTCGTTCTCTGTTCAAAATAGCGCATCCAATAAGCTCGTTTTATTATGGTATTCTTTTATAAGTTAAATAGTCATGATTTAATTTTAAAAACGTAACTTTAGCCTCTATTTACACTAGGACCAGCCCTAAACCACGAGGACCTAATTTTATTGGCCCTACCTTAATTATCATACGTTTTCATAGGAAATAGCCTACTTGCTCATTTCTATTAGTAGTATAATTTTTTTATAAGATTTTTTTTTTTGTTATTGATAGCGCTGTGTATTTTTAACAAACTTTTGGCCCTTACTGTATATTTGAGACTGGGCCACCGATCAGGACCACATGTTCATATTTTAATTTAATGTAGGCCTGCATAGAAACGCAAGGTCTGGCGCGTGTAAAAGGTTATTATCGCCATTCTTATATTTTTTTAAAGCATGTTCAGTCTTCATTTTTAGTTCAAAATTGCGCCTCCGATAAGCGCGTTTTGTTTCAACCGGATCTATGCATTGTAAATAACTTCAACCAAATTTTGCTGTGATTTTTATCATTTTACCAATACTATTATTATTTTTATAAGTTTATTTAAAATGCTACCGAGGTAAAAGAAACTAAATTATTCCTATTCAATTTTTTTTACATGAATAAATTTAAGAGCCAATTAAAACTCATACAATTTAAACCTCGAGATGTTACTACCATGCACAAATTTTTCATCAACCTAATATAGAGTAGAGCTAAGAAAAAAAAATATATTGGGAAAACTAATTGCCTAAACTTAAAATAGTTCGATATGGATTAGTATCGTCATTTGTGTCTTAAGAACATTATTATTATTTTCATTGTAACTATTATGATTATTATTATTATTTTATTATTATTATTGATATTACTATTATTATTATTATTATTTTCATCATTTATTTTTATTATATCATTATTATTATTATTTTTATTATTATTATTAATATTATTATTATTATTATTATTATTATTACTTTTATTATTATTATTATTATTAATATCATTATTATTATTATTATTATTATTATTATTATTATTATTATTATTATTATTATTATTATTATTATTATTATTATTATTATTATTATTATTATTATTAATATTATTATTATTATATTATTATTATTAATATTACTATTATTATTATTATTTTCATCATTTATTTTTATTATTATTATTATTATTATTATTATTATTATTATTATTATTATTATTATTATTATTATTATTATTATTATTATTATTAATTTTAGGTATTATGTTACCATTTAGAATCTAAAATTCATGATTTAGGGATTTAATTCTCTCTCTCTCTCTCTCTCTCTCTCTCTCTCTCTCTCTCTCTCTCTCTCTCTCTCTCTCTCTCTCTCTCTCTCTCTCTCTCTCTCTCTCTCTCTCTCTCTCTCTCTCTCTCTCTCTCTCTAGTTTGTTAGTTTGTACATTTTTGGACACAATTTTTTTTTTAGTTTTGCTATTATAATTCTTATAGTATATCATTAATGACAGTAGTATTTTTATCTGTTTCACCACAATTAGTAGGCAGCAGTTTTATTAAGCTAAAATATATTTGTACTGTATGGGAAAATTATTTATTTGTATAAGATTTTCTTCGGACTAGCCAAAACATTGGGTATTGATTACTTAGTAGTAGTTTTATCAAGTTTTTATTTGTAAATTGGGGTTAAAAGGGTTTAAATTTTAACTTTATTATAAGGTTTTCAGCACTTGTGTAAAAGTACAGATTTTAAACAAATGGGTTGTCGGGTAGTTCTCATTTCAGGCAAATTTATTCTGAGTAATTTCAGTAGTAAATTTATATATTAATAAATTTAAGTTTTGACTCTTACCTTAACATTTACTAAATTTTGCTTAGTATGTTTTGAGGAGGAGAATTTAACAAAATTAATATAGTTGCAGTTTGAGTTGATTAAATCTTTTGGGATCTTAAATGCGGTACTTTAAATTTTACTTATTGATAATTAACCGTGTTTTAAAATAATTTCAAAATAAACACAGTTGTAAATTTAATTTTTGAATGGGTAATATTTTTGTATTTCTTACAATTTTTTTAAACTATAATAGTTATTTTGGTTAAATCCTTTTTGGGTGAAACTTCTAGATTTTGTTAAATTTATTCTGCAAATTTATATTTTTTTCTCTCAATTCTTGGACGTTTTAAATTTTTTTTTTTTTTTTTTATTTATTTAAATTTATTTTCTAACCATCTGTGCTCAGAATAGATTTCAAAGGGTATGTGCCACACTATATCATTTGGCAATTCACTTGTAATTTTTTTTATGTTTAGGGGATTTTTCCTATTTAAATTTAACTTTTCAAAATACTGTACTGTATACTTTTAGGAAAATTATTCCTAGAAAATTTTTATTTATTGTTAACTTTTCATATAAACTTCATAAGCTTAGGATATTCTTAAGGAGCTGAATCAAATATATAATACTGGCTAGCCTAATTCTTTTGTATTTATTTAAATTTTTTTGGTTTTGTCATTTATATCTTGCTTCTCATTGTTGGAATTTTTGAAAACTTACTTGTAACTCCTTTTTATGTAAAAGGGATTTTTATTATTAGACTTTAACTTTACATTAACATTTTTCTTGTATAAGAAGGGTTTATTAATAATTTTATTATTTTTGTAGGCACGGGTTAATAGACTCGAAACCTGGAATCGATGATATTTAATAAACACGTAGTCAGATACAGAAATTTCATTATCCCCACAAAAGGAAGCGGGAAAGCGGCGATCTTAGAAGAAACCAGCCAGTTACCTACTGTCCGTGCCAAGAATAGGAGAAAAAGGAGTCAAAAACACACAAAACCGTTCACACACGGTTAACAGGTACTCTTTTTTATTTAAATTTTTAATCAGGATAACTAAATCCTCATATAAATATTTGCTCGCTGGTAGCAAATCACATCAAATTGATTACGCAAGCACTGGTTTTCCATAAACCAAGTTGGAAATTTCTGAACCCACGGTTTATTGGCAAAGCTGCATCTGCCGGAAAAAAAGAAGGGAGGAACACAATTCCTATTCCCAAAGACAACAAAGAAGAAAAAGACGCAACTCGTTAAAAGAAGGCAAACACCCACCCCCAGCCTTACCTGACCCACAGCCCCCTTAATAAATAGTGGTATTGTATCTAATTTTTCAGAGATAATACTACTAGTGCTACCACTCACTAGAGAGTATTATCCACAGTTTTTTCAGGGTATTTTTTTTTTAACATATAGTGGTTTTGTATCTAATCTTTTTTTTCCAGCGATAATACTACTAGTGCTACCACTCACTAGAGAGTATTATCCACTGTTTTTTCAGAGTAAATTTTTTAACAAATGTAATGCAATAAGAGTCCCAGTGACAATATCTTTGTTAGTTTTAAATTTTTTAAGAGTCCGATTGACTCCGAATTTCTTATTGCATGTACAAGGCCCACGGCCATTTCATTTTTTAATGTTAACTAAATAACAAAGCCCACGGCTTTCGCTCTGTATTAATATTTATATATATGTTAACGACACTATCCTCCTGGATAGCGACGTTAAGGTTGTAACAAGGCGTAGGACCTTCCTGATTTTAAACATATGCAGATAAAAAAACAATTTCTTTTCATTTTGGAAAAAAAATTATAAAAGAATCAACGCTTTGTTGTAAATAACAAGCCCAAAGAGACTCGAATTTTAAATTTCTTATAATATTAGCACACAAAATTTTAAGATTTTGTTTCATATCAAACGAATTACTTAATAACTTTTTTATAAAGGCATTCACAAAAAGGTACCACATACCCTCATTTAATTTTTTTTTTTTTTTTAAAGAATCAAAGCGTCGTAAATAAGCCCAAGGAGGCTCGAATTTTAATATTTTATAGCACTAGTGCACAAAATTTTAGGTGGTTTCAATTCAAACAAATCACTTTAATAACTTTTTTTTATAAAGGCATTCACATAAAGGTACCACGTACCCTCATTTAAAATTTTTTTAAAAGACAAAGCGTCATTGTAAATAAGGCCAAGGAAGCTCGAATTTTAAATATTTTATAGCACTAACACACAAAGTTTTAGGTGGTTTCAAATCGAACAAATTACTTTAATAAAAAAAATAAATAATAATAAAATTTTAAAGGAAAGCTATTTTGAAAATATTTTTTGAATAAAAGCAAACTATTTCAGCAAAAGATAGTTTTTTGTTTTTTTCGCAATAATTTCTCTCCTAAGTCTTTCAAACAAAGGACAGCATCTGCTTTTCCAAACGTTCGCATAAGCCACCCTAGGCAACTCAACCTGTTTTCCTATTATTCCTACCTCATTCCTTGGTACTCATTCGAACTATTCATTTTCAAAGCGAAAACCATTTAAATATATATATATATATCCCATATATATATATATATATATATTAATTTTTTTATATTTTTTTTTCAAATTTACATTCATCACATAAATAATAAGTGATGCAAGATTTATATTCTCTAAATCTGGGCACCTCTGTCCCTTTTAAAGAGCACTGGAAAAACCCATATGTAAAGGAAAACTTGGCCAAATCTCAATTGCGTCAAAGATTTTTCCAAACTCTTAAGAACCCACGGTTCCAACAACCATTTCACAGCATTGGTTCCATTTCCAAATTTTTGGCCCACAAGCCACAGCATAGTGCTCTATTACAATAAGCGACAAAAGCAATGCCAAACTTCTTCTTCCAATAGAACCCATCACAGAGGGTTCAAGTCATTGTTCACTCATTTTGCTTCCAAAGAAGAATTAGTGGACAACTGGAGAAAACCTTCTTTCCTCAGTAGAGGAACTCGCCAAAATTTCTCCGCCAAAATTCCTCTCACCCATACAAAGATGGGAACATTCGAAGAAACGAGACAACTCCTCTTGAGAATGTTATATTCAACAAGCGTAAAGATATTATCAGTTGTAACGACTCCCCATTGATGTATATTTATAATGAGCAAGGTGCTCAAGCTTCTAACCCCTTTTCTTTCAAAGTTAAGGGCACTCATGGTGATGGTATGTTATCATCAGAGGGTGCTATCAGGTTCAAAGGTAACATTAACATGATGAATTTGCAAAAGCGAAATGCAAAGACATATACAAGAAACAGAACTGAAGTTAGAATAGAAATATTAGATTTCGAAAACGGCGAAGCAAATGCTGATTCAGAGGTTAGAAGAATTGGTAGTGAAAACCGGACAGAGTTCCAAAATGGCAAAGCACATGCCGAGGTTTTACTTATCGATAGGGAGCCTGTTGACCAACTCAATCATATTCCTGGTCATTCTACTAATCTTCGCAATACACAAATTTTTTCTAATTCTGTTCCTTTGGTCCATCCTAAAGAACCAAGTTTATTGCCACGCAAAGTTCAGGACTTTTCTGTTAAGCTTCAACACAATCCTGAAACATTTTCAAAGCTCATTAAAAATTTAAGTTATTCTCCTCCGCTAACAATTTTTCCGCAGCTTCTTTCTAATACTTTCCTTGAAGAAGCAGTTCTCGAACCGCAGCACAATTCTCAGGGAACTCTCCCTAAACCCTCTAAGAATTTTTCACAACATTCAGTTCTCTTTAATGAAGCGATTTTGTTGCCCCCACAACCAAAAATTCCACAAGCTTTCTCTAACAAATGTAATTATCACAAGCAATCGTCCAAAGTGTTCTCGCGAAACACAGCTTTACTAACTCCTGCTCAAACTTCCTATGAATCATCTCATTTTTCTAATCTTCGCAAAGATCAAACTTCTACTCTCACTCTAAACTCAAATCTAAGCCCTTCGCATGACCCTAAATCTTCCTTTCTTTCGAAAGAACAAAATCCTTCCTTTAAACAGGGCACAAATAGTTCTCACAATGTGCCAATGATTTGTAATAATGTAAGAGACTGTCTCAATTCACACTTTGAAACATTTCCTGCAAAGGGTCCCCATTGTATTGAAAATATTTGTAAAGACTCATCACTAGAGTCCATTAGGAATAAACTACAAACTCAAAATATTCAAAGTTACCATAAGTTCAATAACAAAAATATATTAATTAATAATAAGCAAAAAATTTTATTTATGAAAATGGGAACACTCCATAAAAAGATTTGTACTCCCATTATTGCTATATTAAACAAGCATACAAGTCATAATCTTTTAAATATTTGTCACAGTTCCATGAATTCAAATGCATCTCTCAATGAAACTAATGAGCACCTCGCTCTAAATACAAATTTTGAAGGAAAATTTAAAAATTACGTGAATTTTAATAACACAGGTAACTTTGACAATCAGGATCACATAGCTCTAGATAAAATAAAGCAAAATGCTCTTAGTATAAAGGAAGATAAGAAACTTTACAACTCCTCTCTCGCTTCGCAACTAGTACCTATTCCTACCTCCTCGCATGATCTAACGACATCTTCTCCAACACTATACCCTATGAGCATTCTCAACCCATTAACTAACTCTGCAACGCTCACCTCTCAGTTAGTAGATAACACTAACAATAATTTTGCTCTCTCAGCATCTACGATGTCAATTATATATAGTATGAACCTTCACAGTCCTTACCTTCCTATACCATCGCTTCATCCTTCCAAACAAGCTTCGCTTTGCCATCTCGCTCACTCTTAAAACAAGTTATCTCAACCTGGTTTAATTTTCAAGCAAGTTCGCCAAACATTAATCTCGCTCATTTTCCAAGATTATCTCCATATTAAGTTCGCTCGCTTCTCAAAAGTTACTCATTTGAGGCTTATCCACACCTTGGATGGATTCACATCAGGTTTATTTACTCTAAAAAGGGGCTGATTCTTCAACCCATATGCATTGCATACTTGTTTCCGCTAAAAGACAAGTTCTC
>JABUQX010037774.1:0-10000 GCA_015478945.1 Trachelipus rathkii
TTTATATTATATATTATATATATATATATATATATATATATATATTTATATATATATATATATATATATATATATCCTGCAAGTTTTCAGAAATATTATCTGGCAACTTTTTGAAAAGGAGAAAGGAAAATGAAGTGTTATCTAAACTACCAAGAGACTCATTCTTTATCACAAAGACAAACGAATCTGTCATGAGTGCGGATAAATTTGAACGTAAATTCAAAAGTCATTGATTTGATAACAATAACACCGGGTACGTGAACAAATAGCATTGTCCACTTCTTACGTTACTGTCGATAATTCAGTGAGCCCAGGTAGACGAAGTCACAAAGACTAAAGCAATTTATACCAACGATGATCCATTTTATTCGGAAGGTTAGTGAAAGCCACGCGAAACTACTTCGCAACAATCAGGGTTCAACAAAAATTCAAGATAAAAGATCTATTTTAATTCTAAGAAGAAATTTATCCAGATAAAAGTAGATTCTTAACAAAATCCTTGTTTGAACGAAAACTTTTGAATGGAGATGTTGTGAAACGTGACTATTTAGTGTACTCTAACAGTCAAGGATGCGTCTTTTGTGGTCCGTGTAAATTATTTGGAGGTGGTGTTGTATCTCAGTTTGTAACAGAAGGATTTAACGATTGGAAGCATGGCAATACAAGATTGACTGAACATGAAAATTTCGTTCGCCATCGTGATTGTATGTTGATGCTGAAGAGACTAAGTAATTCATTGTGTAGAGTTGATAAGCAACTGCTCTCTCAATTAGAAGAAGTAAATTACTGGAGAAATGTATTACAAAGAGATATTGCTGTTATTAAGAAACTTTCCTCAAGGCGGTTACCATTCCGAGGAGATGATGAAATAGCCGGCTCTGTTCGAAATGGAAATTTTATGATGTGTCTGGAACTTATTGCAGAATTTGACCCTTTTTTTTACAAAATCACCTATCTCAATGTCAAAATTCTGGCCCAAAGGAAGCACTTCTTATTTATCGCATAGCACTTACGAAGAACTTATCCAAATTATGGCTAGAAATTTAATCAGTGAAATAGTGAAAGAAATTCAGGAAAGTAAGTATTTTTTTTATTATTGTTGATTCCACTCAAGACATTACTCATAAAGATCAGCTGAGCTTTATCATCAGATATGTTAGCAAAGAAGGTACGCCTAAAGAACGGCTTTTTAGGATTTTTAAAATATCCTGGTCATTGACAGGTACAAGAACCCGCGGCAACGTGGATGGAGTTTTCTCAAACAATGAATTTAGACATATAGCAGTTGTCGGGGTCCAAAACGTTAGTGATAAATGTGCAGATATTGTAAATGAACAATAAAGTGAAAATGTGGATCAAACAGAATTTAAAGAGTCAACATCTAGCAATTTCATTACCATGTTCAGCTCATTCCCTTAATTTAGTGGGATCTAGCGCTGCCCCATGTTGTAAACAGGCGGTTTCCTTTTTGCTTGCTTCAGAATCTTTATATTTTTTTCTCGCTCTACGCATCGCTGGGGTATCTTAGGATCTTTTCTTTTTCAAAGAATATACTGCAAACACACTCAATGTGGGACAGAGGTGCTCAGTCTCGAAGCAGAGCTTGTAAAAAGTCTAAACAAAGGTTTGTAAGCTATTGTTAAGGCTTTAAACTCTATATCTGAAGGATAAAAATGAGAGACACAGTCACTCGCAAGAGGCAAAGGAATTTTGAAAAATTGAGTTCCTATGAAATATTCTTTATGTCTGTAATATGGGAAGCAATACTTGAAAGATTTGATTCTGTAATAAAAAATCTGCAATCTGAAGATATGGTGATGTGGCCTACCGTTATTAATTTGTATAACTCTCTGTATAACCTAGTTAATAAAATTAGCTCATTAGAAACCTACGAAAATTATGGAAAAAAGAAAAATGAAAAATTTTAACATAAAAGCACCATAATGTACATCACAAGAATGTATCTAAACTAAGATCTGAGAAACAAGAAAATTATCAAATATGCATTCTTCAAGCAAGCTTCAATACTATACTAGATAAGCTGTCAACAGAATTAAATAGGCGAAGTTTTGCATACAGCGAATTTTCAGAAATTTTTTTATTCTTATCAAATCTCACCAAAACCGACCCAGACGACATTCATAAATCAGCTAAATTATTACAAAAAATCTATCGATCCGACTTAGAAGATTTGGGAGCAGAATGCATTCATTTAAAATGTTTGCTTTTAGAAGAAGGTCATGGCAAAAGTCAAACCTTTGTTCCAATTTAAACAAATTTTATATACCAAAAGCCTTCATGATATATATCCAATCTATCTGCTTAAAATTATTTTTTATGCACTCCTGCGAAACAAACTGCTCAGTCTGAAAGATCATTCTCCCACTTAGAAGAGTTAAAAATAATTTAAGTTCGTCCAGTCCCAACAGCGTTTAGTTCATCTTGCTGTACTTGTTATTGAAAATGAATTTCACCGTAAAATAAGATTACGAAGATATTATTGCCAAATTTGCACAAAAACAGGCAAGACGAAATCCTGTAATGAATCATTAATTTGACATGTAGATGTAATAAGTTAGTCATGTGATAATATATATATAAGATATATATATATATATATATATAATACTATAATATATATATTAATATATATATAATATATATATATATATAATATATATATACTATATTACACGGGCGTAAATTTTTTTTGGGCCCATGGGCGCTAGAGTAGTTAAATACGGGCCTGTATTATATATATCAATATATATATATATATAATATAATATATATATAATATATATATAATATTAATATATATATTATATATTAATAATATTATATTATATAGATAGATAGATAGATAACGATAGATAGTAGATAGATAGATAGATAGATAGATAGATAGTAGATAGATAGATAGATAAAAGTTCGATAGATAGATAAGATAGATAGATAGATAGATAGATATGAGTAGATAGATAGATAAGATAGATAGATATGATAGATAGATAATAGATAGATAGATAAGATAGATAGATAAGATAGATAGATAGATAGATAGATTGATAGATAATAGATAGATAGAATAGATAGATAGAAGAATAGAATAGATAGATAGATAGATAGATAGATAGATAGATAGATAGATAGTATTTTACATATTTAGTAATCGTAGTATTAATAATATTTAGGCACATATGTACCGCGAGCGCTAGCGAGGCCGAAGTGAGCAAACAGGCGCCAATGCGCGAGCGTAGCTCGCTCCTCGGTCAAGCGTGAAACGTGTTCGTTCAACCAGCGTCCGCGTAACGACGTTGCTTGGAATTATTCTTAAATATATTATTATATTATTATATTATTATTATTACTTATTATTATTATTATTATATTACATTATTATTATTCATTATTATTATTATTGTTATTATTATTATTATTATTATTAGTATTATTATTATTAGTCTTTAAAAATTAATGAATATATAGAAGTAAAAAAAAAAAAAAAAAAAAAACGTGAAATTAATAGGAAAATTAAGAAACCAAAAATTAAAGAAAAAATTTATAATAGAATTACATAAATTGGAGCTTCTTCCATTATATTTCGATTCATATATACGAGAAAATGTTGATAAGCATGTATACATATATAAAGATGTATTTCTACTATATATATATATATATATATATATATAAATATATATATATATATATATACAACCCTATAAGAGGTTTTAGATATATAATATATTAGTGATGGAGTTTCTCAGGTTTAGTATCTTTCTTCTTTTCTTCACTATATAGGTTGTTAGATGTGTTCTTTTGTTACTCGTAATGTATTTTTTATTGAAAGACATTAGGTATACAAGCTACTATGCCTAGTCGTTTTTGCTACTGAAAACGTCTTTTACACCTTTAAAGCTATGTTTGCGCTTCGGGTTTTTCAAGACTGGTTACCAATAAAAGGTTTAAAAAATAAACGACAAACGTTTTGAATTTTAGAAGAATTTTAATCTTGTTTATTAAAATTTGCATTATAATATATGCAAAACTTTGGATGCATATCGTAAGTTGAAATAATTTTCATAAAGATCAAAATTATATGTTCCAAATTTTTTCGTTGCAAATAATGTATGTGGATACCACGAGAGAAGGAAATTAAGACAAGTTTTTGGAGAAAAATTCATCTGCTATACTATTATCAAATGTAACAAATCCGAAAAATATCTAAACTAGCACGAATAATATATAAAAAAACATAATATTACTATATATTACAATTAAAATAATATATAATAAAGTTATAAACATAGTTTATGGTTTAAAACATAGTAATAAATATTGCAAAACAAAAAAGTCACATCATATTTCAATTTCCTTTTATTTCTTTTTCAAAGAAAACACTTTTTATTTTGAACTTGATTATTTTGGTCATTATATATATATATATATATATATATATATATATATATATATATATTATATATATAATATATATATATATATATATATATATATATATATATATATATATATATATATATATATAAAGTAATGGATGTTGACAATCCTGTCCCTTGCGAGAAGAAAAAAATAAAATTGCGGATCAAACCGCATTATGGACGAAGAAAATTCCACCACATAGAAATAAAACCATGGAAATCTTTGCAAAGAATTTGTGTCCTGTAGTTAAATAAAAAAGAATCCGGACATTGATGAGGGAATCTAGAGATCAAGGCGATATATTTTATGCCGGAAAATAGATACCATCTGAGAAAATACTTGGTTAAGGAAATTAAAGGAAGCTTCCGTTTTGTTCAGAAGAGTCTAACCATTGATAGTGGGATAGCAGGATGAAGATATTATTAGTTAGGAATAGTGAATGATATTATTATTATTAATGATTTTAATGGTGATGGTAGTGATAATGATATATTAATAATAACACCCCTACGTGAATAGGGATTTGCCGTGAGTGGAGGTGAATTGTATGATATATTATATATATATATATAATAATATATATATATATATATATATATAATATATATATATACTATATATATAAATATTTAATTTATATAATATATATATATTATATATATATATATTTAACTTAACATACCTAAAATCAAGTAAAAACATACCTAAAATATAAAGAAAGAGAAAACTTAAAAAAATACAAAAATATATCAGACGATATCATAAACTATTAATATGGAATTAAAGATAAAAATTATCGAATTTTTTCTTTGTGTATAACATTTATAAAAGAGAAAATTTGCCCAGCATTAATGACAAAATGGATAAAATTGCTGAGCACTTTTAACAAAGAAAGTTAATAAACACTTTTTAATCGAAATCTAATAACAATTTGAATCGCGGAGCCACTTGTAACCATGGCTGCAGAACCGGTAATTTTTTTTGTCGACACCGACTCCGGCCCCTGCCCCGGCCCCGGCCCCGGCCCCCGGCCCCGGCCCCGGCTCCAGAATTTCAAAATTATTTGGTTCCGACTCCAGCTCAGACTTCAGCTCTTAGTTACACAAAGTCATTATTTTCTGTAAGTTACAAAATTTTTATGGTATAATCATATGCGTAATAAAAGAGGGGTAGGGGGGTCAGGGAGCCTGGAATTTCCAGACATTTTTTACTCAATAAAAAAATTTCAGTAAAATATTTTGTGCTAATTAATGACTTGACGTTTCATTCATTTTATTTGTGTACATCAATAATATATTGGGCCTATATATATATATATATATATATATATATATATATATTATATATTATATATATAAATATATATATATATATATATAATATATATATATATATATATAATATATATATTATATTATATAGTATAATATATATTATATATATAATATATATAATATTTTAGCGATGTACCCGATCTATTTTTCTAAGAATACATATAAAACATTAAAATGAAATTAAAACATCAAGTCAAATAAATTAAACACAAAATATTTTCTGATATTTTAAAATTGGTAAACAAATATATAGGGCATCCAGTTATCATATATTATATATATATATATTATATATATATATATATAATAATATAAATAATCTATATATATATACTATATATATATATATAATATATATATATATCTAATACACAGTATACATATACTATATATATCACTATATATATATATATATATATTATAATATTATATATAATAATATATTATATATATATATATATATGATATATATATATATTATTATATATATATACACATATATAATATATATATATATCATATATATATATATATATATATATATATAAATATATATAATATATATATTATATATATATATATATATATATATATTTAATATATATAATATATATATAGCTGGTAGAATAAAGATATAATGCTAAATTTTTTTTGCAGTAAACAATACAATTCTCTCTTGGAACATGTGAAATCGAATGAGAAATTTTATTAATACTGGTTTTTTGGAAATGGAAAAAATTGGACTAAGAACTCTAAATATGTATAATTAATTCATAATGTTCACAGAAGTTGATATCCTACATGCCACCCTCGAAAATTAAGAAGGTTTGATAAAAGCTTGCAATAAAACATGGTGATGAAGATGAGCAGAATAGATGCAATAAAGGTAACTGTTGGCGTAATCTGTCTATCATGTAGTAGAGGTTCTTTTAAGGAACACGAAAAAAGGATTGGTTAATAGCCCCCCCTTTTCCCCCCCCCCCCAAGAAAAATATAAAGAAAAAAAACATAAACACATTTATTTTTTTTTTTTTTAAAGAAAATTCCTGAGAATTTTTGTTAATTAAGAGAAGACTTTCAATACCTTTCACTGCAGTCCCAAAAAATCAAACAGAAAATCAAATGAAGTACTAGCTTATTCTCTATTTATTTAAGGTAATAGTTAAGAAAGTTCCTTATGTGGGTTTTTTCTGGTTGAACTTGTCTATGGTTAATTCAAAGAAGAACAATTAATATTATCAGGTGATAAAAGAATTTTGCTAAGGACTTAGATGTTGAAGAGGGATTCCGGGTTTCTGGAATATACAACCCCTAGGAAAACGCAAGGGCTTAAAATTAACTAATTTTTTGAATTTTGAAACGTTAAATGGTGTGCCAAAAATGCACAAACTCCGAACGTAGATTCATTGTCATGTCAAGGAAGAACCACGTGCTCCAAGGAAACTAAAAAGAACTTCCCCCCAAAACAAAACTCACCTACATTCACCTGTTACCGATGTTTCAAACTTGGTAGTGGGTAAGATTCTTGTTCGAGAAGTTTAAAACTGCAAATGCATTTTTCAAATTCATGTGGAGCCTTAAAACATGTTCATTTTCTCTCATTGAAGAAACTAAAACCTATTTTCAGAAAGTTCATACATTTTTAAGCACATCAAAACAAAAACTGTAATCATGAATTAGAATCTGTAAAACAATTGTGAAATAAATTGAAAGGGATCTAGAACGAATCAGTAATGATTGCTCCTGAAAGCGATTCAGGTGGCAGACGACGTTGGAGGTGGGATCTGGCTTGTCATCAACAAACCAATTCTATTGTAGCTTTATTTGGCAGAAATCTGATGGGATTTAACCCAAACTTCAGTGCTTCCCATCAAAAATGATCAAACACTTGTTCTGCTTTCACGTATTCTATTCTCAACCCATTTTCTTACAGGGAGGGTGACGCTAGAGAGAAGCCGGGAATAGGTTGTGAAAGGTTTTGCGTCCATGGTTGTTCCGTTGGAGAAATTTCTGTGGTGAAATGGTGCGATGGGGGTTTGGAGTATATGAGTTTTTTTGGGTATGAGGAAGACTATCTACTGTTATAGTGTATGGCTATGTATAGATGATGAAGGTGTTTGGAGGTGGGAACTGAGAGACCCTGGTCATAGATGTGGAGTAGTAAGTGAGGGTGTTCTTTCCCTGGCATTTAGGGCACTGGGAAAATCTGAATGAATGCAAATGCTACTAGGAGATATATTAGCCGGTATAAGTTATAGTCTATCAATGGTCTATGTGCTTTTATGGAAGTATTTTTGCTTAGTTAGTGGAAATGGGGTATAGTATGGGTGAAGAAGGCCCGCCTGTTAATTGCTTATATTGCCTGATTTTGTGTACTTATTAGTTTATTTAAGCTGGTTTTGAGAGTACTGGACCCCACGAAAGTGTTATGGAGTTTAGGAGGGAACGAATCATTGTGAAAGTTTCTATCACTTATCAGAGGTCGGTACCAGTTAAGGTCTTTAAGGCATTGAACTTGCATGTAGCTCTTGATGCAAGAGTTTCTTTAGTTGTTCGAAGTCGGTGCCAGACATGGTCTTTACTGCATTGAGTTTATGAGTGGTCCTTGAAGTGATTTTTCAATCACGTGGGTAACAAATTTCAGTATTAGCAATGTAGTTTTTTGTTAAAGGCAAATCTACATTTTTTAGGTTTATTGTTGGTCTTCTTGTCAGGTGAGTATCGTTATAATGGTATTTTGTTGTCAGACCGTCATACTGTTTATGATTAGTCATTGTTCAAGCTCTCTCTCTCTCTCTCTCTCTCTCTTCTCTCTCTCTTATATATATATCATGCTCTCTCTTCTCTCTCTCTCTCCTCTCTCTCTCTCTCTCTTCTCTCTCTTCTCTTCTCTCTCTTTCTCTCTCTCTCCTCTCTTCTCTCTCTCTCTCTCTTCTCTCTTCTCGTCTCTCCTCTCTCTCTCTCTTCTCTCTTCTCTCTCTCTCTCTCTCTCTCTCTCTCTCTCTCTCTCTCTCTCTCTCTCTCTCTCTCTCTCTCTCTCTCTCTCTCTCTCTCTCTCTCTCCTCTCTTCTCTCTCCTCTCCTCTCTCCTCTCTCTCTCTCCCTCCTCTCTCTCTCTCCTCTCCTCTCCTCTCTCTCTCTCTCTGTATATATTATATATATATATATATTATAATATATATATATATATATATATATAATAATATATATTAGATAATATATATATATAATATATATATATTAATAATATATATATATATTATATATTTATTCTCAGATATTATGTCCTCCATAAAAATTCCATAGTTACGCCTGTGGATATATTAAAAAAAAAAAGAATGGTTGTTAGCGATCATTTATTTTGACTCATAGAAAACAAAATTTTATAAAAATTAAATAAACTTACTTTCTTCATAACTTTTAAAATAATTCTTTTTTGAACTATAATAATTTTATTCAAAATTTTTTTTTTTCTTGAAAATAAAAATGATTCAATAAAATCTTCCTTTAAAGATGTCCTTATATCCGATTTCTCTTATTTTTGAATCCGGAAATAAGAGCTCAATACTCATTTGAGTTGGAGGCATGACTGCAACTGTATAAGCAGCATCTTGCAACAAATTTTTGGGATATTAAGGGATTGCCTTCGTAAAAGATAAGATAAGAAACTAAGAACTATTAACAAAAAAAGTTCTTAAAAGAGAAGAACCAAGTAAGTACCCAAGAAAGACAACTAGTGTTCATACACGCGCGCGCACACATACAATCACACACTCTTACATAAACATACACCACAAAATACATAACATTTTAAATATTCCTTCGTTAAAATTAAAAATATTCATAATTAAGGAAATTCTTTTCAAACAAAGGGTCTTCCATGAAGTTCATTAAATTTCTTTTAAAAGAAAATTTTATACTTTAACTTAATAATTACTTTAGTCGATGCTCATATATAATTATATATAATTATATTATATATATTATATATATATAGTAATATATATATATATATATATATAATAATATATATATATAATATATATATATATCGGGTATTTAAAAAATGTTTTTAATACCAAATGAAAATGTAAATTAAAAAAAAACAATACAATATCAACTTCAGCAGAGAGCAGCGAGAGAAGAAAGAGAGAAGAGAGACGAGAGACGAGAGAGACGCAGAGAGAGGAGAGAGAGAGAGAGAGAGAGAGAGAGGAGAGAGAG
>JABUQX010037774.1:15000-23159 GCA_015478945.1 Trachelipus rathkii
AAGCGAGCGCGTCAGCAGACACGAACCAGCGTGAAATCAATGCATGAGCCCGCAGGCTCAATATTTACGCGTGAACGCATTGTGATATTATTCTACACTTTTAATAAAGTGACTACTCCATTTATATTTTTAACTTCTTTTCATATAACCAGTTCTTCTAAACGTTGAGTACAACATTTTAACTTATTTATAGAAAATCTGTTTCATTATTAAAGTTTTTTAAACATTTTGTTTTTGCTAAAAAATTCTTAAATTTTTTTAATAAAGACATGTTCTTTATTAACCCTACGGCAGTAGCTCAATAAGGCAGTAACGTAGCCTTCCTACATCAGCGCCCTCCCATCCAGTCATGCATTATTGCTTCAAGTCATATTTGAACACACTTTTTGTGAAAATAACTTCATCGTTTATTGAACAATGAAATTTATATATATATATATATATATATATATATATTATATATAGATAAGATAAGATATATGATTTATATATAAATAAAACATATTTTTATCTCAATAATATGTATATATAATTTTATTTATATATATTATATATATATATATATTATATATATATATATATATATATATGAGAAAGGATGAAGGATGATGATGATTCCAGAGGAATCAGAAGTGGTAAGGTCCCTAAATGAGATGAGGACCGAAACCCTTAAAAATGAAATTTTAATGGTAAATTCAGCTATTAATTGACAACCAAATGTTGGACAAAATATGAAACTTACCACATCGAGCTTATTAATTGGTTTTTGTTAGATGATCACTACGGCAACAACCCGGTACTGTACAAAATAGTAAACTTAGCAAAATTATACGACTACCCTCTAACTATTATCCGTATGGTCAATTTTACTTATTACATCAGCTAACTTAGTTTTTCCATACCTTACCGGACTAAAAAACACAACATCCTAACATTGTCTAATATAACCAGACCTAATTTGGATTGGTATACTATCATGCGCTCTTATATAACTTATTCAAATTTCACAATGGTGTCACTTCTCTCTCTCATTATATACTTATATATTATATATAATATATATATAAATATATATTATATATATATAATATATATATATATATATATAATATATATATATATATATATTATATATATATATATATATATATTAAGAAAAAGAAGAAGTTAAGCGAAACATAAGACAAGAAGGCGGGGAAAGGATTAAAAATGAACAAGAAGGCTAAGATGGAGAATACACACAATGCGGTGCTCAGCACCGGAGCTGGTTTCTTATACTATAGCTGAAATCGTGCTATTAACGTTTAATTAATCGATTAAGATGTCTATACATATGTTTACGAAAATAAGAGAACTTGATTTTTAAGGTTTCAGAACCCTCAGCGATATCCGTGACCTCCTCCCACCATCAGATCAAATTCGCATATCAAAGAAAAAAAGGAAAGACATAAGAGAAGCAATAGGAGATTGAATGAACAAAAAATAAGAAGGTAGAGATGGAGCACTGCACCAGTGTAGAAACCGTCACCGGTGCGGTTCAGAGTAAGCCTACATTCGGCTAATATACCAATACTGGGGTTATTTTATTTGTTTAGACCCCATAGATCCTGAATTTGCTAGTTACATGTAGGTGAAGGGTGTCTGAACACACCCTGGGAGTGATGCCCTGAAGGAAAACTTGTTTTGGGTCTATCTACTGCACATTACATCAATCCTTATATACTAAGATGCTGAAGGAGAATTTCATGAGGAGTCAGAAATGGTAAGACACCCACGTGAGTGGAGATGATGAACCTCTAAAAGGGGGTTCACCTTTAAAATTAAATTTAAAAAAAATATATATATAATAGCTTAGATTCGGGGGTTTGAGATTAAGATTATATATATTTATATATATATATATATATATATATATATATATATATATATATATATATATATATATATTATATATATATATATATATATATATAATATAATTATATAATATATATATTATATTTATATATATATATATATTTTATATATATATATGATGCAGTACAATGAAGTAATAAAATCACAATACTCTAATACAATTCAAAACTATCCTAGTCAATAATAATAAAAAAATGATAATAATAATAATAATAAATAATCATTAGAATTAATTTTTCAGTTTAATTTAAAATAATAATAATTTTGCAAATTTATTTAGAAATTATTGTATCATTTTCTTTTTGCCTGAATAAATCTTTCTGATTGATTGGTCACCATTATCATTAGTAATTATTATTATTATTATTATTATTATTATTATTATTATTATTATTATTATTATTAATTATTTATTATTATTATTATTATTATTATTATTATTTATTATTTTATTATTTATTATTATTATTATTATTAGTTATTATTATTATTATTATTATTTTTATTATTTTTATAATAAATTACTATTAATATTATTGTTAATTATTATTATTTTTAATATTAGTTTTTTTATTATTATTATTATTATTATTATTATTATTATTATTATTATTATTATTATTATTATTATTATTATTATTATTATTATTATTATTATTATTATTATTATTATTATTATTATTATTATTATTATTATTATTATTATTATTATTATTTACAGCCGTTCATGAAAAATTATTCATGATCTTTATGATGTCATCTCTGGTGTACATGGTGTGCGTGGTGCGGCTCCTCAACACCGTTCGACACGCGCTGTCCCCTCTTCTGCTGAGGTCATTGTCCCACAAGAGGTGGCTTCTTGGCACCAAAATAGGTGCCACTCTGGGTCTTCTCTTCTTTTTCTGGAGGCATCGAGTTCACTGTCAGCCGAAAGGTATGTTGCTCCTCCTCTTTTATTATTATTATTATTATTATTATTATTATTATTATTATTATTATTATTATAATAATTATTATAATAATTATTATAATAATTATTATAATAATAATTATAATTATAATTATATATAATTATAATTATAATTATAATTATAATTATAATTTAAATTATAATTATAAATTATAATTATAATTATAAATTATAATTATAATTATAATTATTATTATTATTATTATTATTATTATTATTGGTAGTAGTAGTAGTAGAAAAATTTATAAAAACGATACCGACTATTGTTTTAAATTTTCATTCTCAACTACCATTTGCTCATTTTCATTTATTTATTTATTATTATTATTATTATTATTATTATTATTATTATTATTATTATTATTATTATTATTATTATTATTATTATTATTATTATTATTATTATTATTATTATTATTATTATTATTATTATTATTAGCAGTAGTACTGACAATTGTGCCTATGTGGTATAATCTATAATTTATCACTATTATTATTAATTATCTATTGTAGTATTGGTAGTAGCAATAGGAGTGAATTGCGTCAATGTGCATTAGTAACTATTAAATAAACACTTCGTACATTAGCTTTAATTTATTAATTGGAAAACTTTTGAATGGAAAAGTAAATCTTTAGAAGGTTGGATCCTTTGATGTTGGGGGGGAGGAATAGGAGAACAAGAAAAACAAGAAGAAAAAGAAAAAGAAGAAAAAAGAAGAAGAAGAAAGGAAGGAAGAAGGAGAGAGGGGAGAAAGAGGTTGAGGGAAAGAGTGCAGTCAAAAGCAAAAAGAAAAAAAGGCGGTCGGCGCGGGGAGGGGGTGGCGGGGAGGATGGGGGGGGGTGGGGGAAGGGAGGAAGGGGGGTGTGCGGTAGGCTGGTGGTGGTGGGAGGGGGGGGGCGGTGATGGGTGCTGGCGTGGGCGGGGAGTGGGGGGGATGCGATAGGGTGAGGGTGGCGGGTGGGAGCAAACCACCTCGGCGATGGGCGAGCAGGAGGGGGTGGGCGGGGGCGTCGTTGAAGAAGGGAGGTCGGGGGGAGTCGGGCTGGGGTAGGGGGGAGAGGTCAGGTGGTGCGGGGAAGGCGGGGTGGGGGCGGGTGGTGGGGGTGGTGAGGGGGGGGAGGGGCATAGAAGGGGGGAAGGGGGGGTCGGGGTGATAGTTGGCTAAGGGGGGAAGGCGGGAGTTGCGGATGGGGCAGGGGGAGCGGGTCCGGGAAGGAGATGGGGGGGGGGTCGGGTGGGGGGGGTGGGGGGGGATGAAGAGGGAAGAATAACGGGTCTGGGGGTGGTGGTGGTGGGGGGGGCGGAGGTGGTGGGCTGCGGGGGGGGGGGGGGGGGGTGGGGGGGGGCTGTTGCGGTGTTGGGGGAGGGCGTGGGGGGGGGGGGGGTGGGGGGGGGGGGGGGGGGGGTCGCCTCGCGGGTCGTGGCGGCGTATGGCGGTGGCGGGGTGGATGCGTGGAGGGTGGGAACGGTGGGCGTAGGGGGCTGGGGTGGGGTGGGGCTTGGCGGGGAGGCTCGGTGGGGTGGGTGCAGGCGGGGATTTGGAGGGGGTGGGGGGGGGTGGGTGGGGAGGGGTCGGGGGGGGGGCGGGGGGGGGGAGGGTATGGTGTGGGGTGAGTTGGGGAGTGGAGTGGTGATGCGGGGGGAGGAGGGTGGGGGGGGGGGGGGATTGGGTCTGGTGGGTTTGGGGGTTGTGTGGGCTGGCCGGGTTGTGGCGCTGGGGGGGGTAGGGGGTGAGAGGGGGTCGGGGGTAGCGCTGGGCGGGGGGGGGCGATGGGGGGGAGGGGGGGGCGGGGGGAGGTGGGGGGCTGGGGTGAAAGGAAAGTGAGTGATTGGAGTCTGATGTAAGTGTGCTCATTAACCTGTTCTAGGATGGAGTTATTGATTATTATTATTATATTATATATTATTATGAATTCATAGATATATGTATATATAGATATAGATATGAGTATATTATATAATAGAGTAGGGGGTATATGAGTAGTATAGGAGTAATATAATATATATAGTATAGATATATGAACGTACGGTAGTAATAAATATAAGATGACTACTATAGTGAGGTATAGTATATATAAGTAGATATATAGTTAGGGTATAGGTATGAAAACGATATGTATTAGTAGGGTATATAATAGGTATTAGGTAGTACTGAGTATACTATATAGGGTATTAGTATATTATATATATATATATATAGGGGTAGTAGATAATGTAGCGTGCCTACCCAATTTTATCTTCAAGTACGCCACGTGATGTTAGTAGTAAGAGGGACGGTATAGTATATTGAGTATATGAGCTATATAGTATATATAGGTAGTAATGAGAGAATTAAAATTAGTAGTTTCATAGTACCATGGCATTAAAATGGAACGCTATATGGCACCTTGAGTTTTCTACTTTCTATTCCGTAAGATTGACTGTTGCAAGTTGCGGCAAGGAAATAGTGTTGTGGCTCCCGGATTTACAAAACTCTAAAACTGCAGTTGATGAGAGCAGTTGTTGTTTCTTTAGCAAAAAAAGATTTCTCAATGAGGTGTGCGCATTATGACTTTTCCATTATGTCAGCTTACAAAGACGTAAGAAATGCTTAAGCTGCGGCCTTTTGTAAAATGTAACACAAAATGTGAAAAACAATGTCTTAACCAGAGACGTAAGGAATATCTCTACTAGTTCCATTCCGCGTGCTTACCAAATTTAAAGTGTTTTTACAAAAAAAAGTAAACACCTTTGCCAAGTACAGGAGTTAAAGTAGACTGATGAATATTTGAGGGTTGTTGGGCGTTGGTGCGGGTTCGAATTTCGTGGTAAAAAAATCATTTCTTTTTTAGATTATTCTCACACTAATTTATTAAATGGAAAATTCTTTCAGCCGATTGGAGACTAGATTACTATCAAATATTGTAGTTACGAATGAGATAAGATAATAATAATGTAATAGATAATAATAATGAATAAAATCATGAATGAAAACAAGAATAAGAAATAATATAAGAAATAGAATAAGAATAATAAATAATAATAATAAGATAATAGAAAATGAGATTGTGTAATCATAATAAGGGAAAGAATGCTCCTCACTTGGTGAGTTAAACAATGAGTCCTGTTAGCAATAATGTCGATAAGTGAGACGCACTCCGCTGCACACGTATAAAGGTCAGGCTTCGCAATCTCAGAGAGCTAGAGCACACCTCCTGTCATCCACCCTATGCTGAGGTGTATTACTTTTGATTGAGAAGCAGATAAAATCTAGATAAAATAATTCAAGAGAAGAGAAAAATAATTAAAATAAAGAATTGCTCAATAGAGAAAAATAATAAAATATATGGTATATTAATATGGAGATAGAGGTATATACTATACGCATCCGCATCAGCATCCGAGGATATATATATAATAGATATATATAGTGTATAATATTATATATTCTATTTGTTGTAAAGAGCATGGAATATAATAATATATATGAGTATAGTATAGTAGTAGGCGTATACTAGCTAGGCGAGATAGGGTATAGGAAGGGGATGTTGAGAGTAGTAAATATAGCGAGTATTAGAAAGGTAGTAAGATAATAAGGGTATAGGGGAAGAAGGGGTAAGATCACATAGTATATAGATATCATGAATAATTGATTAGTGAGTAATTATATATAGTGAGGTAGAGGAGTGAAGATATAGCTAGATATATACATAGTATGTAAAAGGGGGGTAGTAGTAAGGTGGGGGATATGAGTGGTAGAGTAGGATAGATAGTATATATAATAGGAAAAGTTGAACATATTTTAAAATGAATTTGCTTTCAATACTTTATTAGTAAATTTTGTTAACGAGTTGTATTTCATCATCTATCACATTATTACGTTGTATGTCCCAATGCTTTTATTGCCTGCTAGCGTTAGGAGTTAAATATATAGTATATACCTGTAGGTATATAAAGGATTATAGGGTAGTGAATATATAGTAATATAGTATAGATTAGAAAGGGGCTAGTATAGTATATAGGTAGTAGAAGAGGGTAGGGAGGGTATAGAGTAGTATATATAATATATAGGTATAAGGTATATAATATACGAATGATGTTTTTAAGAAGGTAAATAATAGAGGACAAAAGAAGAGTATATGATTGTTATGATATAAATATAAATATATAAATTGATATATGAAGTAATAGAATATAGGTAATAATTTATAAGGTAATAAGATATTATGATCATATATTACTTAGAGATATCATGGGGGTCGGGTTATGAAGGTAGACAGAAGACATACTTTATAGTATTTACGGGCGTTCATAAGGGGAAGATTAGTAAAGAGTATGGATAGGTAGGAATAAGGCGGGGAGTAGTAATATAAGTATAGTATATATAATTAAATAGATATATATAGTAGGGTTACATTAAGGAGTAGAATGGAGTAAGTATTGACTACTGAGAAGAGGCGTGAGGGAGTAGAAGAATATATAAGATGAATATACTAAGCAGGTCGGTCGGGAGGAATATATAGTCGGAATATATGAGTAAGACTAGTAGAGGAGAATAGGGTGTTTTTTAAAAGTATAGGGAGGACTATAAGCTATAGAAGCGATAATGGTGGCGAAATAGGTATTAAGTAGATAAACTAAAGATTGTAGGAGTAGCGTAAGTTATTAGTGGGGTGGGTAGGCAAACAGGTGAATAAAATAAAAGTAGAGAGTTAATGTAGAGGGAATGAATGTTAGGGAATAATGGGATATAGGAGTATTAGGCGTGAAGATAGGGTAGGGTAGAGCAAGATAATAAGGATAGAGTAAAAGTGACAATGAAAGTAGGTGACTAGTATTATTAGTAAAAGAGTAAAATAGAAAATATGAAGAGGATTGAAGAAATAGAGGACGACTATGTGGGGGGGGGAGGAGGACGTAGATGAAGGATTAAGGAGTGGAAAAGAGTAAGACTGTGGTATGGATTAAGGAGCAAGAGTATAACATAGGGCGTATATTAAGTCTACTTGGAAAGCTATACCTATTGAATAACCCATAATAGAAAGAGAAAAGAGTATTACGGAAGAGAAGTAGAGGAGTCAGAGATAATGGTGTATGTTAAGAGGTAGCATAGGACGAGGAGGATACGGAGAGGAGAAAGTGGAATGGAGGAGGAAGAGTAGGGGGAATAGGGAGAGGGGGGGGGTGGAGTAGAAGACGAAAGGAGAAAGGGGAGAGAATATTAAGGAAAGGATAAATAAAAAGAAGACGATATAGATGAGAAGGTAGAGATGAAGAGAGAGTGGAACTGAG